>JAOUQT010303027.1:0-15852 GCA_025769995.1 Xyliphius kryptos | reverse complement strand
AACATACCAAATGTGATGAAAATGACAATAAAACCTCCTTGAATCCTTAAAGATGGTACTAGTGGGGTGCCGATTATTGGTTTATATATTTGCATATGTACAGAATCCCTGCTTTAGAAAAATTATGTGAGATATGAAGTTTCCTATTCCTGACTATTTATTTAGTTTTTGTTGTCTGTCCTTTCAGAGATCCAAATGTCCCTGTTCCTCAGGACACCAAATTTATCCATACTAAGCCCAACCGCTTTGAGGAGGTGGTATGGACCAAGTTCAGCTCAAAAGATAAGCAGTATCTTCACATTGGCCTGAAACCACGTGTACGAGACAATTATCGTGCCAACAAGGTTGCATTTTGGCTTGAGTTGGTGCCACACTTGCACCAGCTGCATGGGGAAATGATTGGGTGAGTGGTTCAGAATTTTGAATAAATGTATTACTTGTAATTTTAAGAGATTTTTACTATGCTCATTCCATATTTACAGTCCCTCTGGTGGTGGCACCCGCTTGCCACCTCCTGCTGGCATTCCTCACAAACCCGGGAGAAAGACTTCAGTGTTGAATCCAAACCTTGGCACCCGACAACCTTCTGTTTCCTCTACATATCCTCCGGACAATGATATCGACCCTGAGGGTTCGGAGCGCCCACGGTTGTCCCCGTTTCCCGAGGTGGCACGAGATTACTCCACTGAACTAAGTGTGACCGTGGCAGTTGGCGCCTCTTTGCTTTTCCTCAACGTGCTTGCGTTCGCGGCGCTCTACTACAAACGTGACAAGCGTCATGAGATGATGCTGCTCCAACAACGTCGTCGCCATCGACGGCTTTCGCCCCAGCGTGGCACTGCTGGTGCCCCTATTCCCTCGACAGCTATCGCAGTTGGCAATGACCTGGAGGAGGAGTTGATGTCATTGAGAATGAAGCAGCAGAGGGCTGAGCTGGACCTAGAGCCACTCCGATGCCCTCCGGATTACACATTAGCACTTAGGAGGGCACCAGATGATGTTCCGCTCATGATGCCCAGCACCATCAGTGCCATGCATGCCTTCAATACATATCCCCCTGCTCCTGGGCACACCCCCAACCCAGGACCAGCTCCTGGGTCCAGTTCTAGTTCTGCGCACACCAACAACGCACTGCCTCATCAGCACTCGACCACCCGTGTATAGTAGCTTGTCGAGTAAAAGACTGGGGCTTTTACAGAGAAACTTATTAACAACAGTTCAGTATATCAATACCATCTTCAGTCCTGGGTGTCCAGACAGGTGTCCAGAAGTTTGTTGATTTCCCTGCATGAAATACCTACTAAAGAATTGTCAGAAAAACCTACAGTTTGGCTGCAGCTAGAAATTTAGCTACTTCAGGGGTGCCAGTTCAGGTTCTACCTCTTTTGTAACATCTTTAACAATTTATATCGCTTGCTAAAGTTTACAAGCGTTGCAAAATGCAAGTGTAAACAATAACAACAGAAAGAGGGCAGTTGCATCACTGAATCATGACATTGTTGCAAATTTCTGCTGCCAGTCGAGTTCAACTGAATGTATTTCCAGTACCGGAATGAACTCTGATTTTGTAGGGTATCAGTGGGGATCCATGGCAGGAATGTCACCAAATTATCCAGGACTCTGGCACCTTGAGGACTGGATTTGCACACCCTTGGCCTAGTAGGAGGAGTCAAACTAGTTGGACCTGCACTGTCGGAGAGCCTCCTCAACCATGACTTGCTCCTGCTAGTGCATTTGCTTGTAGGACTGTCACATACATGTTTGTTTTAATATGCTAGGCCCGATTATTTTTTCTTTTTATGCTGTATCTCTGAATCGTGGTAAAGAACCAGTTTTAGCTTGAGAGTTTATGAAACGACTGGTTACCATGGCACAATCTCATCCCTATATGTTGTCCTACTCCAAGATCTTTTTTTCATGCTTGCTTTTTGTCTTTCTTATCTCTTTTCTGTCTGTCTCCTGCAACCTGCCACACAACTTTTTGCCTATACAGAACAATTTTTATAAATCTATATGTACAAAAAGAAACTCACTATCTAAAACCTTCTGCTGACAAAAAAAGGGATTGGGATATTTTGTTTTAACCAGCATTTACGTGCCAAGTACTGTGATTATCGTCGGAACATACGCCGAGTCAACTCAGAAATGGATTGGAGCTCCAGAACCGAAAGAAGTAAAGAAGTCACTGATAAAGTGCCAAAACTTTGTTTGCTTCTCTTGTCCCTCTCCATCTTTATATCTTTGGTTGCTTTCCATTTCCATCTCGCGCCGTTGCCTGGTCGGAAAGGAGGATTTCAAATATAAGAAGAGTTTATATATCAAAGAAGTACACAATGAAATTTAATCTATTGTTTTCTCTCTAAGGGAAAAATGCATGATTTATTTTCTTTACGGACAAAGAATCTTGCGCAAGAGATGATCTCTCAGCTTGTTTTGTTATGGCTTCTTTGTTTTTCTCTTGCCCTCATTTTTAGGTCTGCTCTTTCGTGCATTTTGTTTTTGAAATTATTTTAATCTGTAAAGACTTAAGCCTATCAGGAGAGAGGAAGCTGATTTGGACGTATACGGTCGTTCTATTGTTCCCGTTGGGCACCGAACCTGTTCCAGAAACCTTTTGCATTTTTCCATCAAATGTCACTACTGTTTACATTGTAAAATTCTCCACATTAACAATGATATGCTCCTGCTAAACTCTCTGTCCTCACACGGAAGAATCAGATCCCTTTTGGGGTTTTTTCGCCCCCTTCCTCCACCTATTTCGATTGTTTTAGGTGATGGTGCCACATGGTAGTAGAAATCTGATTGAGCCAGACTCAATAACCGGCACCTACTACCTGCTAATGGCTCGGTGGAACAGGTAAGGAGTAACCCAGCGAAGACAACCCCACTGTGGACAACTTGTCAAACTCACGTTAACATCAAACTCAATTCCTCATCGTCATTCTGTTTCCATCTTGTTTACAGAATGTTGCTCAGCGGACGAATGAACAAACCACGATCTTGAAGAAACATAGAAACAAAAACACAGAACAAACACGAACTGTACATTTTTTTCAAGGTGTAAGAGATGACACATTCTTTGTAAATATTCTGTTTTGTTGTTTGGTTTGATGGATGAACAGAAAGGTGGACTCTTTTCTGAGGACAGGTGCAAGTTGTGGTTGATGTTACCCAGCGTTTTGGTTGTGTTCTTCGTTTATGGTTTACAAGGCTGAATTTGATTGTTAATACCTTTATTGGGTGTATTGTGATTCTGGCACACATTATTGTTAGCATGAACACTACAGCATGTAGTATCTAGAACAACTAGATACACATCACTTTTGGGGTTGGTGTTCCTGGAATATTTAGCCAGAAGTATGTGTTGGTCACCAAGGTTCCTTCTTCAGGTGCACAGTCATTTTTAAGCCCCTTTCCAAACTGTTGCCAGTTTTGGACATATAATTATCTGAAATTATACATGTTGTAGCGGCTAACAAAACCCTCTAAAACCTCACTATTGAAAAGCAGAAAGGGTAGAAGGTTATCTTGCTGGTTATATACCCATCTGTAGTTACACCCTGATCCACAAATCTGCTTTATCCACATTTAGGTATTCTTGGGTACTCAGGAACTGAACTGATACAGTTTGGAGGAAGAAATTGGGGCTTTTCAACAGCAAGCAGCATCAATGAATCCTGGTGAATGGTAGCCATCTTTCAGATAAAGCATGTTTGCCTGAGAGCATTAAGTTTAAGGTATAATCGACCTCATGACATCACAAAAAATATTGCCTACTTTATTAAATGTAAATAACAGCATCTATTTTTATATCAAAATGTAGAACGAGACAGCAGCAAAAACCACATTAATTAATTTTGTCATCCGCTTGTCTTAATCAGGGTCATGTGGGGTGATCGAATGGTGGAGCCAGCCTGGCACTCACCCTTAACACCAGTAGAAACACCCTTGACAGGTCAACTGCAATGCAGATAAACAGTAAATGCATTTACTCATATAAGTAATTTGACTCCAGATAATCTAATAACATGTTTTGTGGGATAAACCATATGTGGATCTTTTTACTGACTCTCTAGATGAGAACAGCGCGCGCAGGGTGGGGGACACACAATATAATATATATAAGCAAGAAACAATACAAATACAAATGCAGCTCCTCTACATCCACTAGGAAGTGCTGCTGTACATTCAGCACCCCAATTTCTTTGGTCCCAACTCCCCAAACCTTAACCCTGCTGAACCTTTGTGTGTGTTTTCTTTAGTAAGAACAATTTAAAGGTTACATCCCCATGGTTTCTCTCTTTTGCTCACCTTCTAAATTTTAGGACTAGCACTTACATCACATTCTGTGTTTGGATGTATATAACATCATTACATTTTCAGTTAAACCATGAAACCTTAGAAAACAAATACATTTATTGTCCTCGAAAGTACAGTCTAGCAAATAAGCCTGATTTTAATGTACTCTTATTTTTGTCATTGTGTTGTAGAGACTATTGACATCAGAAGGGTATTGTCATACTTATAAAAAGTAATTATGATGTCATAATGCTTTGTATTATATTACAAAGGATGCCATAATGACCTGCCACCTCCTGGATTGGGTTGAAATAATATGGTTATTATATTTTAATAACAATTCTGTGTGACCTTAACATCACCATACATCCCATAATGTAAGGAGCGACATCTTTCTCAGCCAGATTGTTTTATCTTTTCTCAGTATTTAGGCCTGGATTTGATGGGATCGTCTCCCTTGATCAAATGCTGTTACGCAGTTTGTAAAGACTTTAATCTGTGTATTGTATTACAGAGAAATAAACCTGTCCATATTTTTGTAATGACTAAAGATGGCATCAGCAGGCAGACACCTGAAGCACATGGTCACTCGCGCTCACGATGACAAACCCCCTTATCTGCCGCTGGTTTGAGTGTAAAGTACAAAGTCACGAGAGGAATATTAATATATATTATATGATATGTACTTAATACCACTGCTCTATTATGAATGCTGGGTCGTTAAAATATAGACTTGCACCTGTTGCTTTTACTTTTATCCCAAGAGCTCGAGATAAGGAAAGTATTGGCTTCGAGGGGGATGGCATTCATATTTCTATTTCATATAAAGGCTATTACACACTGTATGTTGTGTATATGAACTGATGAAAACATTAAAAAAAATACATTATTGAAGAAACATGAAACTGATTTTTCCCCCCACACAGTTATTCATAAATGAGTGAAAGGCATGAAGAGCTGCTTCATATAAAAATCAGTGGTTGTAAAGAGCGAGTTCCATAAAGCTCTCACAGGTTTATTGCAAAAATTTCCACATACCTTTGCTCTTATACAGGGTTTACGACACTACAAACACACAATATATTTCCAAAGGCATTTGCTCATCATTCCAAATGATCGGAATCAGGTGTTCCAATCACCTCCATGGCTACAGGTGTATAAAGTCAAGCACCTAGGCATGCAGACTGTTTTTACAAACTTTTGTTTAAAAAATTGGTCGCTCCCAGTAGCTTAGTGAATTTAAATGTGGAACTGTAATCAGAAGCCACTTCTGCAACAAATCCAGTTGTGAAATTGTCTCACTCCTAGATATTCCACAGTCAACTGTATTATAAGTAAATGGAAGTATTGGGAATGTCAGCAACTCAGTCATGAAGTTATAGACCACCTAAACTGAGGGATCAGTGGAGGCTGACGAGCATAGTGCGAAGAGGTCGCCAACTTTCTGCAGAATCAATCGCTACAGAACTCCAAACTTGATGTGGCCTTCAGATTATCTTAAGAACAGTGAGCAGAGAGCTTTATGGAATGGGTTTCCATGGTCAAGCAGATGCATCCAAGTCATACATAACCAAGTGCAATTCAAAACGTTGGATGCAGTGGTGTAAAGCATGTCGCCACTGGACTCTAGAGCAGTGCATATGCGTTCCCTGCAGTGACAAATTGCAATTCTCCACCTGGCAATTTAAAGGTCGAGTCTGTGTTTGGTGGTTGTCAAGAGAACTGTACTTGTCTGACTGCACTGTGCTTAGTGTAAAGGTTGGTGGAGGGGGTATTATAGTGTGGGGTTGTATTTCAGGGGCTGGGCTTGGTCCCTTAGTTCCAGTGAAAGGAATGCTTTAGCATACCAGGACATTTTGGACATGCCACGCTCCCAATTTCGTGAAAACAGTTTGGAGCTGGCCCGATCCTCTTCCAACATGACTGTGCACCAGTGCACAAAGCAAGATCCATAAAGACAGAAAGTCTGGTGTGGATGAACTTGACTGGCCTGCACCTTAAGCCGGAGACTGAGAACCAGGCATTCTCATCCAACATCAGTGTGTGACCTCACAAATGCATAAACACACTCATAAACGTTGTGAACAGCCTTAACCAACGTCATATTGAACCCTGTGGATTAGGAATGGGATTTCACTTTCATATTTCATATGTAAGTCAAAGCAGGTGAGCGTATGCTTTTGACAATATAGTGTATTTGCTTTTGAATTCTGTAAGACTTCCTCTTTGTACTCTTGACTAAAGGGTTCCTAAAGCCAGTGTTGCCAACTCCTCAGTAAGGAAAGTAGCTATTGGTTGTCCTAAAAGTCGCCTAATTTGCATAATACATAAGGTAAAGGAATAACATTGGGGGAGAAAAAAGTGAGTAAAAAACACCCTAAATATGTTAGAACTACAAATAAACAACACCTGTTGCCTTTGAAATAGTCAGTCACTTCTCAAAATAACTACATGGCATTAATGCTGTGTATAAATCGTTTTACGTAAATTACATAGTTTTTTTTTTTTTTTGCTGCGTTGTTAAATGTTAGTATAAGAGTAGCAGTCAGCAGGAACGGCTACTCCATGTCCAATCCTCCTCCTTTATCCGGGCTTGGGACCGGCAAAGAGAACCTAAAAGAGACACTTTGGCAGTTACTTTTTAGTTTTATTTTTTTCCCCCTTGTTTTAGGTTTTTTTATATTTAGTTTTCTTAAGCACCAGAGGACAGCAACTGATTAGCGTGTGTGTTCAGAGTCTCCATAAGTCTCCAATAACACCACAAAAGTCGCTAGATTTGTCGCTAGCCGCTTTTTACTACAATAAGTCTCTAGAGGGTCTGAAAAGTCGCTAAATATAGCGACAAAGTCGCTATGTTGGCAACACTGCCTGAAGGGAGCACATTTGACAATATCGCCATCTAGTGGCTAGTTAAGTACTCATTATGACGGTGTTATTATCTTTTTTAACAGCCAGCTACAACGAGTTTCGTTTTTTAACCATATTAGCAGCTTTGGCTGGTGTTTTGAATCCAATATTTATCGAACATTTTAGTCGCTTTTTAACAAAGTATATTTGGACTTCAACGATGAGTATGTGTTTTGTTTACGCTGCGAATCTGCTTCGGCGCTGCGACAGACGCCGTTACTAATGCATTGTATTCAAAATAACCCCCAAATTGACACTTAGTCTACTAAAAACAAGTGCTGAATGCGGTGTTTCGTGGGTTAAGAAGTGCACTAAGGTAGGTTGCAAGCAGCTATTTGGAACTTGGAAGTTGTTGACTAAAAGTCTTCGCTTATTGGACAATGGAATCATGTGATCCAAGTCAGCCAGCCATTTTTGTAAAACACAAACAAGACTGGAGAAACAACAGCGAGCTGCGAATTTAGCCAGAATTAACACATATGATCAGTTATTGCGCTCACACTGCAAAGAGCTGTAAAGGTGCAGATTCCGCAACGTTGCGGTTGGCATTCGGGCAGCGCGCGCTCGTGCGAAAGGCGCGAATCCGAGAGTAAACTTTTACGAGTAGCTGAATGGCTACCGTGCTAATGCTGCTGGCTAGCAGCTCTTGATTTGCGATTATTGCAAATGAACGAGGTAAGACATCGTTGCATGTGTTCTATTTGGTGCAAACAATAAATGACATATGTTCGTAATGTTGCATCATAAGCCAAAATCTTGAGGTACATTTTAGTATATCGCTGGATATAGGCTCCAGGATCGGGAGGCCTCGCTTCGATCCACGAGTTAAATTTTAGAGAGCGCCTGCTGCAGAGTGATTGCGAGGGTGGCAATGGCACCACTCTGTAATCTCAACTGGTCGTTTTTGGTCTATTGGTCTAAAGTGTGTAGACAGTCCGCAATGTATTACACCCCATAAACCTATTATTGTTGATGTTTAACTCTTTAAGGTTTTCCGTAATGAGTTTCCTTTCATTGTTTTAACAATTTGGAAAATACTAGTTCCTTTCGTAGTATGTCTTGCGTTGTGCTTAAAGCGTATCCAGTGGATATAGAAGTCAATTTTTAATTTTATACAATCGCGGATAACTTTTTGAAGTTGTTTGCACACCATCTTTTTATTGTTTAAGCTCCAGTTGGACTGTAGTTGGACTTCATATTTTTTTTTAATTACAGTCTGTGGTTTATTGGTTTCTTTGAATTACGTTACTTATTTTGTCCCCCTTACTCTGTCCTCTGATTATTATATATAATTAGCAGTGGCGGGTCGTGCATTTTACACCTGGCCCTGAGCCATTTGAATCAGTTCATCCGTCAAGAGCTAATTTATGGGTATAAAAACGTTTTATTATGCAGAATTGCAGTATAAGGAGTTGTAGAAAAACTTGTTACTAAAGGGCAGCACTGTTGGTGGGGTGTTATGAAACTTGTTATTAATTTTTTAATATGAATTCATGGACAAAATGTAATTAACACAATTCTGTAATTTAGATATTTTTATCTGTCTGAATTAATATAATTAACTGATAATAAGTGGAACTAATGAAGTGGCTGGTAAGTTTAGAACAATTGAATCTGCAAACTAACTAAATCCATACTTTCCGGCTGTTATGTTAGACTTCTGTTTTTATAAAGCTGATCGTTATGCTCTTTGCATTTAGCTGCAGGTCACAGAACTGTTGACGTGAAGGACCCACAGAGACTCCAGTGGACGCTGACTGTGCACCACTGTCTCTTCATTCCTGCTCCCCGCCATCGTGGATTTCTCCAGACATTCTTTTTTTTAAGCATCACTGGAGGTGTGTGCTTTGTGAGGCTCTTTGATTATTGTTAACTTTCCTCAGACTAAATTTGGCAGCTATTTGTTCACTAATCTAGAACTCTGAGAAGCGTCACACCTCCAAAATATACAAAACCCAACAGCATCTTGTAGCAACTAAGCACCCACTGCTTTTTTTCTGTCCGAGCTACTGGACAAGGTAAGAACTGAAGAGACTCATCACGTTAACATTTAAGACGGCCGGTACATCTTTATAGTTCTTTTAACTGTCAGACTTGATATTTTGATTTGTTTGTTGCATTGCTCCTCTGTCTTTAATGTTTTGTTTCTCATTTTTACCTGCAGTCATTTTAAACCCACACCAGTATGGTTGAATTTGTTTAATGTTCTGTAGATCTTCTGAGTCGTGAGGACACAGAGAACATGACTGCTGAAACTCTTAACTTTGGTCCAGAATGGTAATTTGTCTTTCTGTCTGTCTTGTATATGCAGTCTGTTCATCACTTCCGTTGTTTCTTATAAGGAAACAGATGTTTCCTGAAGTGCTTCAGTTTTGAAAGTGCCTAGTGAAATGTGATTCCTCATCAGTTTACACTGTAAAATCAGACATATTGATCAGTGATTAAATTCCCATCATGATAAGGAAGTTAATAGGTCAGAAATGTTTCTATTTTACAATGTATGGTCAAATAATTTTGTGCTGATTTCATGTGAAATTTCAGTGAAGTTCTAGAACAGAGTTTTTCACGCATAGATCGTCAGGTGTGCCCTAGAAAATAGTCCAGTTTCACTTAATTGGACAAAAATTATTTAGTCAGTACAGATAGTTTGGCATTGTTGAGTGTCTGTACCTGTGCCAAAGTGTTGGCTTACTTAAGTTTCGTTTGATCGGTTTGTCATCTTTTAACTAGCATATCTTTTTTCGTCCTCGTCATAATCAGTCATCACACACCATTTTAAAGTTCAAAACATATTGTTTATAACATGTAAACAAATCCACAGTTTGAATATTATAACCATGTTGTTTTATGATAATAATAATAATAATAATAACAATATGTTCAGATCTCTCAGAGGCACTTTACAATAAGAACAAGAGGGGAAAGATAGGTTAGACGGATTAATGTGTTTCCATAGTACACTGCTCAAAAAATCAAGAGAACACTAAACTAACACATCCTAGAGCTCAATAAATAAAATATTTCAGTTGAAAATCTTTCTTTAGTAGATAGTGGAATCTGTCGAGAACATAACAATGATCAAAATGTAAATAAAAATTATCCCATGGAGGTCTGGACTTACTCAAAATCAATGTGGAAAATTAAATGACAGGCTGATCCAACTTTAGTGGAAATTCCTCAAGACATTTAAAATGAGGCTCAGTAGTGTGTGTGGCCTCCACGTGCCTGTATGACCTCCCTAAAACGCCTGGGCATGCTCCTGATGAGGCAGCGGATGTTCTCTCCTACGGTCCCCTCCATGTTTCCTGTTGTATTGGCATGTCTCCTGGTATCTGCTCCATGCTCTGGACACTGCTGGCAGACACAGCAAACCTTTTTGCCACAGTTTGCATTGATGTGCCATCCTGAATTAACTGCACTTCCTGAGCAACCTCTGTGGGTTGCTTCATGCTACCTCTATGGCGATAAAATTGACAAAATACAAAAGTGAGGTAAACATCAGCCAGAAATTATAAGAACCACTTGCAGAACATTTAAAAGGGTTGTCTTGCTAAGTGTGTCTTATTTCTACCTGTTGTTTGTTCCATTTGCACAACAGCAAGTGAAATTGATTCACAGTGTTGCTTCCTAAATGGACAGGTTGGTTTCACAGACGTGTGGTTGACTTGGAGTTACATTGTGTTGTTTAAGTGTTCTCTTATTTTTTGAAGTGTACAAGTGCTTTACTTTTAAAAAAAATTCAAACTCTAAGCACTAAAATATTATAAATCGGTTACATAAAAAGTCGATTATATGCTTTCGTGGTAAGCACGTTGTGCCTGTGTTATTGTATATGTATTAGAATTATTCCTATTTTACCTTTGATGTATGATTTACATGTATAAAATTAATTTCTTCCAGTTGTGATTGTTACGAGTTGTTTCAAAAATTATATTGTCATTATATGTGCTGTATTAAGCTCCAATGTGTCTTTTATTAACATTTGTTTGGATATTGATGTGGCACAGGATAATTTTTTTTTTTTGTTTGTTTTTTGTGTGTAACACTGTTCTAGAAGATAATGTTTGTTCTTTCACCAGGCTCCGTGCACTATCCAGAGGGGGAAGCATCACATCCCCTCCTCCTTCCCCAGCAATGCCAAAGTCCAAGCTAGCCGAGTACCGATACGGCCGTGAAGAGATGTTAGCACTTTATATCAAAGATAACAAGGTACGTGATGGCTGTTACCTGTCTATGAGGAAGTCATGCAACTGCTCCTGCTAAACCATGTGTATGTAAATGTGTGTGTGTGTGTGTGTGTGTGTGTGTGTGTGTGTGTGTGTGTGTGTGTGTGTGTGTGTGTGTGTGTGTGTGTGTTTGTGTGTGTGTATGTATGTAGGTTCCAGAGGAAATGCAGGATAAGGAATTTGCTTCCATCCTGCTGGATGAGCCACAGGAGCCCCTGGCTTTACTGTCTCTCACTGAGGAGGAACAGGTAAGTTTAGTAACTTGAATACATCTAAATAAAAAAATTTGATTTTATGGAAAATGGCATTGGTGATCTAAATGGTTCTCTTTACTTTACAGAGGAACTTTTCAATGTCGGTAAACAGCGTGGCAGTGCTGCGGCTCATGGGTAAGGGGAGCGGAGCCGCCCCAGTGGGAGTGCCACGAGGAAGAGGGAGCACTAGAGGAGGGCGTGGTAAGTTTTGAAGAACACACAGGCAGTCGAATGGATGTATGTGTGTGTTACCTGATTGAGGTTCAGCATTGTCTTTATAGGGAGAGGAAGAGGAGAGGGAGGGTTCTACCAAAGAGTAGCGGATGAGGAGGTGGGGTTTGGGCGCAGCAGGGAGATGCACCGCAGCCAGAGTTGGGATGACAGGTTTGGCCAGCTTTATTTATCTTTGTAACACAATTGAGTTTTCAGGAATTAATGAGTAAAGTGTTTTTCAGAGGCGAGCGGCGGTTTGAAAAGCCACTGAGGAGAGAGGCGGGACGTGGTGGGTTTGAGGAAGGAGGTATTGGAAGAAAGGATTATAACCGTTCTGATAGCGAGAACTGGCGCACGCTCCGCGAGGAGCAGGAGGAGGAGGACGGAGTGGAGCCTGGCGGGAGCTGGAGGGTCGCCGGCACACGTCGCGAGGGTACAGCTGCTTCTTGCCGTATCTGAATCTTTGTTTGCATTTATCCAAGCCCAGTCTGACAGACGCTTTCACTTTACAGATGGAGGTCCACGCTCAGCCGGTTGGCGAGACCACACCAGCACAGAGGGGAGACGCAAGAAGTTTGACTTTGATTTCCGGGATGGAGAAGCAACTCGGAGGAGGTCAGGAAGCGAGGGTGGAGAGGAGGATCGAGATGGGCTGCCTGAGTGGTGCACTGATGTGGAGGAAGGAGAGATGGGCACCTTTGATTCGTCCGGTGCCTTTATGTGTGTTAAGGTGAGTACTAACCAGTTCTATCTTTTTTCTTATGTTATTTGGTTCCTTGACTTCCTTATGACCATTAACTCTAAAATTTTAGGATGGAAATGAAACAAGGCCTTTTGTAATATTCTGAATAAAAAATTAGTTTAAAGGGTCAATAGCTGTTGGTGACACAACTTTTACTGAAGACTGCAATGAAACATGGTTCACATCGGAAATCTGTAGAACAGTAATGATGTAATTTCTAAATTGTTTTTGATTTGACTGCAGAAAACTTCAAAAGATGCCATTCTTGAGGACCAGGAGCTGGAGTTTGAGGCTTTAGGTGAAGAGCAACTGGAGCAGGAAGTGTTGGGTGCTGCTGCTGAGAAAGGTAATGTTCATGTAGGGATACACGTTCGATGATGGTGCTTTTATTTATCGTTTTCAACAGTATAAAGGGGTGTACAATATACATTGAGCCAATACCACATTCTCAAGGAGCAAGGTGCTACACAGAACAGCAACTACACAACAAAGTGCATGTGTGCACAACAGCTTGTGCAAAACAACATTACGATAAAAACAATATACATGGCAAAAGACATTCAACTGTTGTGTTTGTGTGTGTGTGTGTGTGTCAGTGTGTCAATAAAACAAATGCAGCATTTTGTTTCTTCTCACATACATTTTTTTGCAGAGGAGAATGAGGTTTCCGGAGCTTCCGATAGAGGAGAGATCAAAGCCAGCTCTCCCTCTGCACATCCCTTAGATCAGAGAACACTTCTGTCCATTATCACACCTTTAGCAAAGCTCAATCTCCATTCTGCTGAAGGTTCTGATTTTAATGAAATACCCTATTTTATATTGAATTGTAACCGAAATTCAAAGTAAAAACAAACCAGTAACCCAAAATCCCTCTGACTTGCTTTTTAGATACAGCTCCTGTGGGAGGTGCTACTGTCAATCTAGCTTCCTCTCCTTCCATAGCACATGTCTCTGACTTTCCTCCACCTGGGGGGGATGCTGAGGAGGAGGATGGGATGAAGCACATTCAACAGGTTGGCGTCTCTGTGTATATGTCTGTTTGCTGCTGTTATAAACTAGATGGTTATCTTAACAAAGGTGGTGTTGCTGTTTTGCAGGAGGCAGAAAAGATGGTAGCCTCTCTGCAGGACACGTCTTTGGAGGAGGAGCGTTTCACTCAGGCACTTCAGGATGGTATCTCAGCTGCAGCTCACGCCCACACTCACCCGGTGGCACACACACACTCCCACTCGACCTCACATGCGCTTTCACATTCAGCCAGCGCCCTGCCACTGAATCACGAGTCTGCCATGAAGTGGTTCTACAAAGACCCTCAAGGAGAAATACAGGGTGCGTTAACGATGATCTCCTGTTCACTTACTTTGAAGTATCCTCCTTTTACTACACCATCATTCATTCTAACAACCTCTTCTTCAGGTCCGTTCACTCCAGTGGAGATGTGCGAATGGTTCCAGGCTGGGTATTTCACCATGACCTTGCTGGTTAAACGCGGCTGCGATGAGGGATTTCAGCCTCTTGGGGACGTCATTAAGATGTGGGGACGTGTGCCCTTTTCTCCCGGACCCTCACCTCCTCCCCTGCTGGTATAATTATTTTGTTAAAATATTTCCATAATGTACTGGGGACATCGCCATGCTTTGTTTCTCATTAATTATGTTGTTTAGTTAAAAGCTGTGAAAACATGCTGAATAATTAACCACAGGCTGCAACATACTGTTGCCTAAGGTTTGATTTGAAGACTGAAGTTTTGAAATTTGAAGTTTTATAATGGGTGTGTATTTGTAGGGCAACATGGACCAGGAGCTGTTGAAGAAGCAGCTGGAACAGGCTCTTTATCAGCAGATCCATGTTCGATACAGGTACCTTTTATCCCTCCATATTCATGATTCTCACTGTTCTTCTTTGCTGCTCCAGCTTTTGACCACTGTCTTCTTCAGGTGTGGTGAGTCAGGAATAGGAGCTGCCATTAACCGCTCAGTGCCAGAAGCATGGGACATGCATACCTCATCCTCACAGGCTCCAGGTCATCCTACTAAACATTCAGTACCTCTGATATTGTAAAGTTAAAGTGAGACTGAATAATAAATTATTTTTTTTTTGAAACAACAAGCTCAATAATTTCTCTGAATCTTCTCCAGGTGCTGAGGTCAGTCTGTGGGACTTAACCGTGAACAATTCACCTCAGGGCCTAACTCTGGAGCAGCTGCAAAAAGTTAGTGTGGTTTAGGTTCCTTAGTCTATGCTCATTAGACCACGCAGCATTTACACAGCTGTGTTTGTGTTTAGCTCCAGGAGAGGCGTGAAACTGAACTCAGGATGAAGAGGGAGGATGAGGAGCGAAAGCGACGCGAAGAGAAGAGGAGGTTACAGGAGGAGCAGAAGAGGCGAGAGGAGGAGGAGCTGTACAGGCGCAAACGGGAGCAGGTTAGTGGCATCATTATTTCATGTGTGTGTCTGTGTATATCTTTTTTGTCCCTCTGTGCATGTATGGTTGTGCCTATTTGTTTGTGTGTGCGCGCCCTCCAGGTTCGTCAGCAGGAGCTCTTAATGAAGCTGCTCCAGCAGAGCCAGCAGTCGCAGGCAGTTCAGGGGAGCTCAGGCTGGAGCTCAGGCCAGACTGGGGCTCTGCCTTTGGGTAAATCTCAGGGAAAGAACCTGAGTCTGCTGGACCTGGAGCCTGAGAGACTGCACAAGCAGCAGCAGCGAGTTCAGCAGCAACAAAGGGTGAGAGTTTAACAGCTGCGGATTTAACATAAATACAATGTACTGCCAAATGTATATGGACATCCCTAACTTTAATGCTATGGCGTTTAAAGACATTCTTTAATTCCTGGACCAAATTATTCTGGAGGGCTATTGCGCTACTATAAGAAATTGTGTGTCTGTGTAGTTTCTGCTGTTTATACACAATGGTTGAAAAGTGGCTTGTGACGTGTTATTAATGGTATCATGTGATTTGTGTAGATGGTGATAGGACAGTGGAGTGATGGCTCTATGGGAATGTGGACGGGCATGGAGGGTAAAATAGGCAGTACCAGCACCAGCAATATGGGCATTTGGGATGAGGCGATAAAAAACCAGACCAACCATCGCAACATGGGCATGAAGACCAGTCATAGTAGCCCCTCCCTCAGGTACACAAACACACACACACACACACACACACACACACACACACACACACACACACACACACACACACACACACACA
>JAOUQT010303008.1:0-15855 GCA_025769995.1 Xyliphius kryptos | reverse complement strand
ATTGGTAACTTCAGTGGACCTGGGATTTGAACCCACAACCTTCTGATTGACAGTCCAACACCCTAACCACTGAGCTAGAAGGAAAAAAGGGGGTGGGGCTTCATCGTGCATATCCAGTGGTTCAGTCACTTAATCCTTTATATATATAAGTGATAAATACATAAGGTACGTAAATAAATTAGTCAGTGAAAACTTTAGAAATCATTTATGAGTATCGAGTTTGTAACAGTGTTTGTTGAAACAAGTTTCAAGTAAGTTAACAAATCAGGGTATTCCTGCAAGTGCTTCTTTCCTCTGATAATTTAAAATAAAGGGACAGGAAGGAGGCGAGTGCGGCTGTCTGTGCCAGCTCTGGCTTATCTGAAAGTGTTGAGGAAGGAAAGCTATCTCGTTTCATGCTTCCGCTCTCTTTTCTGGACACAGCTTTTCCTTTTGCTTATGTTTCCACAGTGCCTCCACTTAACCACTTCTTAAAAATCCCTTTTCTTTTTATGACCTTGAAAGATACTGTATGAATTATGTTTGTGTCTTGTAAAAAAAAAAAAATGCACAGCATAACACTAGTTACAGTTTCAAAATCTACCTCCCGAGTGGCAAGTCAGGTAAATTGCAGATAGCTGAGGGATTATGGAATATGAAGAATGGAGCTGACTGGTGCAAGAATGAACTGAAATAGTACAGGGGAAACGGGCTGCTGCCTGCACTGCTTTGCTTTCCTCTCAGGAAACTCTGCATCTGCCTTTGTGTGTTCTGATGTGAGGAACACTGGTGTTGAAACAGTTGTTCTGCTCCGGCTTATGGTGCCAACATACACACTCACCAGCTAACAACACTTTTTTTATACTTTTAACAAATGCCCAACAATTTATCAAGCAGCTATGGCAGAATTAATTATATAATAGAGATAAACATTATTTATAGCCTGAAGACCTTCTTGGTTAAACACACTGATGGAGGTCCTTTAGAGAATTAAATAGATTTATGACAAAGGCCACACATTTGTATGTGTAACATTTACAAGTCTATTCATAATAAGTATTAATTAAAATAGCGCAGAGAGTTTAAGGTTGTAGGATGTTTAGAGAAATAAAAAATACAGTTGGTCTTTCACATCATTACAAACAACATAATTTTTTTGGCATGTTGTGCTTCTAAATTCTTTCCTTGCTTATTTATAATAGCCAAAGCTTTTTTGTGTGTGTGTGTTAATGCTTAAATTGCAGTTTTATGCATTTGAAATGTAAACAGGAAGGCTTGAAAATAAAAACCAGTTGTCTTCTTGCAGGATTATTCCCTTTCAGAGGCCGATTAAGTTCAAGGAGCTTCTGCAGAAAGTAACGGAGGCATTTGGTCAGCAATTGGACCTTTACTACCCTGACAGGGAGGTGGGTACCTTCTATATTCTTTTAGTATTTTATTCAAAGATAAATCTCTACTGTAAATGTTAATTACAAAAGGCATAATATAAAGACAATTAAATACAACTTCTGTTTTGAATGTTTTTGCTGAATCTGTTAGTTTATCCATGATAATATTATGATATTTGTGTGTCGTATGTTGATTTGTAGACACTTGTCACTCTGAAGTGTCAGGAGGATTTGGACCGAGCTGTATCGAGCTGTTCAGGAACAAACAGTCTGCTGCGTGTTTTATTAAAAACTCCCTGCAACAATCACGTAAGTGCAATGCACATATCTGCACCCATTGTAAAAATAAAGTGTAAAAGCTGTGTAAAGAGCAATGAAATATTAATGAGCCCCATATAGAGAAAGGACAGAAATATAGTCTGCAAGGCCATACAGGAAACATTTTATTAATAACGACTTACTAATTAACGACATTACTCATTTGTAAGTCGCTTTGGAGCTGCTAAATGACTAAATGTAAATGTATATTGACTAATAGTGGGCGTCACAGGGGCTTAGTGGTTAGCATGTTTGCCTTTCAGGTTGTAATTCAGATCTGGATGGATTTCAGGCTCCTTTCACAGTCTAAAACACGGACCCAAGGTTGGCTGCTCTAAATTGGCCATATTTAAAATTGACTCCATATACTGTGTGTGTGTGCGTAAGCGTGTTCTCAGCGATAGATTGGCACCCAGTCCTGGGTGTATCTTCCCAGCGCCCCTAAATGCCCCCCCGCCCAGATAGCCACCTAGTATTTCCTTTTAAAAGCTCACACTTATAATATAATAATGTTTTGTCTATGTCTGAGATATATCAACAAAAATTATTGAATTATAACTGTGAGCTTTTTAAAATGCTTTATAACCAGATAATATAAATAAAAGTAGAACTTTTTGACACTGTTATAGCTGTAAATAGTAAATTAGAATTACCTTTATTTACAAAAAAACATTTTTAGTTAAAAGTCTGAAAAATGGAAATAAAACAACTAATAAATATAAATAAAGTTACTGGTCATTGGAAACCACTTAGTAACCAATCTTAGTATGAAAAACATTGTTTGTAAAACATAGTGGTGGTAGTGTCATAGTTTGGCCTTGTTTTCTTGCCTTTTGCAATAAATAAAACAATTAAATAGCATTTTCACAATTTAAATAGTGTTGGTAAATTCTAACATGACATATCAGAATGTCTTTTTGTGAAAAAAAAAATCTTTAAAAAATGGAATCGTTAGCAAGACAATACTCCGAAGTGCATGATTCCTTCTTGCAAAAACCTGAGCATTAGGAACATGCTCATAAATGCTAAATTTATTTTCTCCATTTTTAATTTTTTGTTTCTCTCTGTGCAGTTCCTTCATGTGAACAGTAGAGACAAGCATGGTGAGATGAGGTCATCCCGCTCTCTTGGAGACCTGAAAGGATCTTTGCTTAAAGGCTCTGAACGAGTCCGCAAACATTCCACAGGTGAGTTTGAAGCTGTGGTGTCTTCCTCACCCTGAGCAGTGAGTGGAAATGACTATTTATGGCAAGTGCATGATGAAATGGAAAATGGCATGAATGAAAGAGGTTTAGGTTTGGAATGGCATCTAGGCTGCAGACACAATGGCATATCGAGGAATGATTTTGTATTTCTCTGGGTCTGAATATTTTTCCAAAAATGCATTTACTTCTTAAATAAACATGTCTTTAAACTACATGTGATGATTCTTTAACTAAAATGCTTCACATTTTGTAAATTCTTTAGGTATCTATGATCACTATATAAAGTAAAATTAGACTAACGTGTACAGCATGCGGTGTGGCTTTTTTACTGTAGGAAATGCACTGTGTATATTTCTTGTATTCCAAGGGGTTGGAATGGTGGCTTGGGGTTAACACTCATAGCAGGGTCTGCAGTCTGACCCATGTCACTCCGTTACTCATCTCTCTCCATTGGCTTCCTGTAGCTGCTCACATTCAGTACAAGGTACTGACTCTGGCTGACAGGACAGTCTCTGTATGCCCACCCTTTCCATTGAATCTTTTACACACACGCCAACTCGTTCACTACGCTCTAGTGATGGATGTCGCCTGATTAGTCCAACTCACCGAGGCGCAAATTCTCACTCCATTTCATTCAGCACTGCTAAATGGCGAAACGACCTTCCCAACACCATCTGTAAGGCTGACTCACTCAACATCTTTAAGAAACTTCTTAAAACACATCTCTTTCACAGACACTTGCTATGGTATTTGCGAGGTACTATAGTTTAGCTGTTTTTCCCTTAACTACTGACTTGTGGTGTTCTCATTTGTAAGCCGCTTTGGATAAAAGCATCTGCTAAATGACTTAATGTAATACCTGGATGGCATCATTGGATATTTCCGAACTGCCATGGTTACGAGCGAAGCAGTGATTGCGACAATCTTTAGTAGCACCTATTTACCATCTGAAACCTGGAGTCCCAGGATTAAACCAGCCATGTAAACACCGACAGAACAAGCAGACACCACAAGGACCCCTTTATTCTCCCCAATCGGAATCAAATCTGTGAATTTGGAACCAACTGTGGAGGCCTGATTGTGGAAGCTGGGAGACCAGCAAGCAGAGCATTAAACTCCACAATGAACAATCAAACAATCACATTTATTTAGCAGACGCTTTTATCCAAAGCGACTTACAAGTATCCAAACTTGGTTGGGTTTAGAACACAGGGTTGTGGACCCACATTTGGTAACTTCAGTGGTCCTGGGGTTTGAACCCCCAACCTTCTGGTTGATAGTCCAACACCCTAACCACTGAGCTACCACTCCCTAACATGCACATGTATTATTTGAAAAAAATATATAAAAGAATATTCACTACTGATTTGTCTTAATACTTGCTGATAAGTTGTGGAAATAGTTGAGGTTGCACAAAATCTTTCATTAAATAAGTTATTCCTGTATGTCTTGTAGCTATCACCCATGATATGCAACAATTTTCAAAGCAGCTATATCTGCATGATCATTCAAACACAAAGACTTTCACACGCGACTGCTTAACAAAAGATGCTTTTTGAAAAGCCATTTCTTACAACTTCACCTGACAAATTCCTTCTGTAAGCTGAAGTCTTGAACCATCTGCTTAGGAACAGAGGTGCACTGAGATAAATCCCAAACTAAACACACAGCTAATTTCATATGACTGTCTCTGAGTGGAAAAGTGCCAAGTTATTCAACATAATCCAAATATCAACATTAGAAAAAGAAGGGAACAGAGTGAGGATGGCAAACAACTCCTGAGCAAACATAAAATCCAATGACATTTCATGATTTTTTAAAAAATAAAAACACCACCTTTATGCTGATGTGAAAATTGTCTTTATTGTTTGAAGTGTTTTAAAGTGGCTTGCATTTACTACATTACTACATATTATTGTGTATTGAAAAAAGTCAAGGCGGGTCTAAGAACAGAATCCATTTTTTACTTGTAGCTTTAATATTATAATTTCTTTTTTTACAGAATTATTATTTACAGTATAATATTTATATTAAACATTGTGCATTTTGTGGTGTTACTTGTACAGACTAGACCTCCATACTATTTACTCAATTCATATAGTAATGACATGGTGATATGGGTGCAAAAAAATACAAAAGCACAAAAAACGAAATGGAATTATGGGGATATAAGTGTAAGCATTGGTAATAAAAGTGCAGGTTGTACAGAATTGCAGTGGATTAAAGAATGTGCATAACACATTTAAGAAGATAGGAATGTAAACTTGATCATATAAGATGAGGTAGCATCACATAAGAGTGCAAACAACTGTGCAACATTAATTTTATTCAATAGTTTATACTGTTTAATGTGCATATTGGTAAAGTAAGTGAAATGTAACAGGTTCAGGTGTGTGACAGCTCTGGGGAAAAAGCTGTTGCTGAGCCTGGCTGTCCTAGATCTGAGGCCCCTGTAACATTTCTGAGAGGGCAGGAGGGAGAACGGGTTGGGATATGTGGCATTTCTGCTGATGTTGGGTCCTTTGCACAGGTATTGTATTTTTGTCTTTTTTGGCATGGAGCTGGGTACAAGTAATATGCTGAAGTGCTTTGACAGACCTCAGAGGGACTTTCTGGTCCAATGATGTGAAGTTGCTGAGTAACAGATATGCATCCGTTAAAGATGCTCTTAATGGTGCAGCGGTAAAAGGTGGTGAGTATTTTAGGTGATAGATGGACATATCTGTCTATTTATGCAGTGTATCTGTTTCTTTTATTGTACTGTAGGTTTGTGTTGTCAATGATAGGTCAGCACTGATGTCTTGACCTCAATAATAAAATTAATTTAAAACAGGACACATGGTGCTCTTAAAGCATGACTGTTTTGTGTGTCTGCGTTCCTGAAGTCCACAATCAGTCAGTTTGTTTTGGTAACATTAAGGAAGATATTATTTGAGTGGTTCTCAGAAGACCTTATGTATGTATGTTAAAATTGTGTCATTACTCGTTTATTATAAACTACTTACTACATTTATATTTTTTATAATTTATGGCAACCCTGCCAAAATACTACAGTAAGTACCTTTATATTTGCCAAGGACTAAAGAGGATCATCCCCAATACTTTGTTAACCAGATTTAATCAATTTTTAACTACTGGTGAGAGTTTGTGAAAACACATTTAAATGTACCTGTTTGGCCACCAAAAGAGGATCAGTTCCCAAATGATCCTTGGTTCTCTCAAGGTTTTATTTAATAAGAAGGCAAAGGGCAGGGAGTTTTTTTTGCCATCATCACCTCAGCCTGCTGTCTGGGGGTTCAAATATACTTGGAGAAAATACATTATTGTAAAAGGTGCTTTATGAATAAACAAAATATTAAACAACATTTTTCTGATAGCTCTTAATTTTTGCATAATGATTAAACACAGTACTTAGATACTGCAAAGACATTATAACACATATTTGTTTGATTAATGTAGAACTGCACCAATATATAATAAAGACATTCTTATTACAGTTTAAAAAAAATAAAAGAACATAATGGTCTGAAGACAAAATAATAAGAACTGGTTAAATATTTAACTAAATTATGATCCAATTATCTTTAGATATATTTGCAAAGTTATTTTTTCAAGAAAGATTGTTAACATCAGTGCATCACACGCTTACATTTTTACACTCTTACATGTCCAGAAGACTGCTGAGGTAGGCATACTATTTTACAGAGCTTGTGCTATACTTCTCCAGAGACAAAGTCTGTCCCATTCAATAAGCAGCTAGGAAACTTAGAATAGCCTTAGGATCATTATTTTGGACAAATTTGACAGTGGATACTTTAAATAAAAAAAAAAAAAGCAATCAATCATTTAGCTTTCTGGGTAACATCCATGAATCTAAAATAAATCTGAAATGTATTTTTAAAACATAGCATCATGTATGTAATGAATACAATGAAAGGGTTTTAAAGTTGTCAAATCTAATAAGAAACAAATCAGTGATGTGTTCAAAGATGTATGGAATTAGTTTTCCAGGTGTTGTCTCGTCACCATCTCGCTATCAAGTTGATTAAGGTTATGAGTTCACTGTTTGCCAATTAAATTATAAGTGAAATTAATACAATAAATTACTTTAAATAAAACTAATACAGCCAAGATTTTGGGTTACAGTACACTTACGTTTGGCTGCTTTGGTTCAGATAAACATCTGTGTATTGGCATAAATGTTTGATTTTATTCTGTGAGCTGCTTTGTGCATTTGGACAAATCACAATCACAGCAGACAGGTGGCAGCAGCTTCCAAACACACTGATGCTAATGAAAATAGCACAAAGCTATAAAATAGCACAATAGCACTGAGAAAGCCCAGAGTATTTTGCCTTGGGCTACAATTCTTGTTGTTTTTTCCTGCTCGATTCGATCAGCAGTTTTAGCTTTTGATTAGCTTAAACGAATATAGTCATTCTTTTAGTCATTTTCTGTTGGATATTCCTTTTTAGAAATCTGTTGCTTACAGGATGTGTATTGCTTTATTCTTCCGAGTAAACTTTTAGACACAGTAGTGCATAAAAATCCCAGATCATCAGTACTGAAACTACTCAAACCAGTCCCTATGTTAAAGACAATCACGCCACATGCATTAGTGAGATCAGATATTTGACTTTGTGATGGTTGATGTGATAATCACATAGATCTAAATGACATGCATTATAATGCTGCCATATTGTTGGTTGATCAGGTAATTGAGAGTGTATAATTGTTTGTTGAGAGGTGTATAATTGTTTCTTAAAAAGCACTCTATGAAAGTATAATAACCAGATGCAATTTAGGAATATTTATTTGAAATGGCCTGGAGGTGGAACAGATGTCCAAAGATAGCCACACTGAGTTGTTAATGTGCACACACACTGGACTTTTGAAAATATGCATTAATATTCAATGAATAATTAGATAAAATATTAATTAATCAGATACATGCATATACATAACTTTTGATTTTTATTCATCTATTTTTCCTAACCTTCATTGTCAAGTAGGTTAACAATGACACTGTTACAAATTTATTTACAAAGTTGATGCAATTAACATAACATGCATATAGCACAAGTAAACCAGCTTATTATAAACAATAATGTGTATTACCCTTCTTAAGCTTCACTTCTTAAGCTTAATTAAAAAAAACAAAATTCTAACCTATAAAAAACCAGACAAGAAGCAGATGAGGTCCTTTGAAGGTAATTTTAGAAATTATGCAATTTATTTATATAAAAGCAAAATAAAACAATGAAGAAGGTGACTTCATGAAAACAAGTATTACAAACATTAAGTTTGTCAGTCCAAACAAACTTAAAACTGAGCATTAATCACTTTAATAGTCTGTGATTAGTCCTAATCATATACTGTGGTCATAATGGCTGTGAATGTTGCAATGTGTACAGTATGTAAATATAAAAAAAATAATAAGACAAACTAATTAAACACCCATCCAACAGCAAGGTCTAAGTCTTTTCATCAGCTGAAAATCAGCAATTAATCTACTTCACACTAGATGTCGGCATTCATTTTAGCATCAGTGCCTGTGATCAGCAGCTTTCCTACTGTCTAAATAAGCTGTCACGTGAGGTCAGGAGTCTTGGCACATTAAATTACATTTGCATTTGACTAAAAGTCTGGATGCTTGGTCAGTTTTTTAGCAACTGTATAGATTTTTTCCTCTTGGTCGACAACAAATGCAGGGGCAGGATTTTGGGTTGCAAAAAAAAAAGATAAAAATCATTCAATATAGAGAAATTAACAAATGTACATTACACATTGCTAATATTAATGAGGGCTATCTTGGTACATGCTTAAAAACAAATTTAAGATACATTACCAATGTAAAATTACTGAGCGCGTAATCCAGAAAATACCTTGTGCGGCCCAAAACTGACAAGAAAGGCAATAAAAATGTGCTTGCAATATATAATCATAGAGTAAACTTTTTAAAAGTACATCTCTGTCAACACAATAAAATGTTTAAACATTTTTTTAAATGGAAATGATTTGCAATTTTTTTATCTGAGCAGTGCGGTTGTTTTTGCAATCAAAATATAAAAATTGAGTTAGAATCAAATTAATTTCATGGAGATATTACCTTTTTCATAACTACTACTGCGCTTACCCTCACACTGCTCTCAACCTTACCATTACTTTAATATTACAAACTTTTAACCTCTGGTCCTTAAAACATGATGATCTGCACACAAACACACACAGACACACAAACATTTGCTTTTAAGCATTACAAGGATTTTATCTTTTTTAAAAGATATTTGCCTTAACCTTACCTATAACTTTTACTTACCTGACCTTAATACTGACCTTAACCTTACTTTATCCTTAAAACATGGCTTCACCTGTTATTATTAATGCTAAAGAGTGTAAACAAGTTTTTGTTTTTCTACAATGTGAAATATACATCTAGTCACACACACACAAACACACACACACACACACACACAAACACACACACACACACACACACACACACACACACACACACACACACACACAGGCTCATCCACACCAACTGTAATATTGTAGTGCTTTACAGGTTCTAAGTGTAACCGATGTTCTTGAACAGTTGTGTCTCTGGGTCTTCAGTTTATTGAGAACATTTTTTTATTTAAACACACATACACACACCTCTGAAAGTCCTGCAGCGGTTCCCATCAGAGTGCAGGATGTCTGAGGGTCGTGTTGCAGTAGTTCTCATGTCTGAGCAGCCAGACTGTACGAGCTTCTGTCAGAACAAATACACATACGGCTCACTGATCTACACGCACACACACACACACACACACACACACACACACACACACACACACACACACACACACACCAAGACAATAACACACACTAAAACTCAATAACAAACACACACACAACACACACAATAAAACACACATATACAATTACACACAAACACACACACACTAACACAAACTAAAACACAATAATACACACCAACACACAATAACACACACACAAACTAACACAATAACACACACACAAACTAACACACAACACACAAAACCACTTACAATAACACACACCAACACACACACACCAACACCCACACACCAACACCCACACACAATAACACACAATAGCTAAAACTAAAACACAGTAACACACACCAACACCCACACACTCACCCTAACCCCCCTACACACAATAACACAGACCAACACACACTAACACACACATCCACACACACACCCACACACGCCAACACACAATAACACACACCTACACACACACCTTAGGACAGGACACCTGACTGACAGAGCCAGATATTTGGTGTAATCAGATCTTTAATGTCTGAAGAACCAGGATGCTGGTGTGTAAGTGGTCACTACCCGTATTTGAGTGAACAGCGCAGTAAATTTTGCCAGGCGATAGGAAAGTCTGGACTGTTAGACCAGGTGAACGGGTTCATGGGAGATGGGAGCATTTATTCTTAACTGAGTTAAACGCGTCTGGTCAGTGCACAGACAACACGGCGGTGATTTCAGATAAATATGTGTTTGTTCTCTGTGTCTGTAGATGTGGACGAGTGCCAGGCCATTCCTGGACTGTGCCAGGGAGGAAACTGCATTAACACCGTGGGGTCCTTCGAGTGTAAGTGTCCGGTTGGACACAGATTCAACGAGCTAAATCAGAAGTGTGAAGGTGAGCAGAACAAAACCCACTACAGCGTGTCCCCAAACTTTCATTCAGTACGGGACGCTCGTGAACCGGCGTCCACTGTGTGAGCACCACCTCTGTTCACTGCAGTTAAGACACCAAACCTTAGATCTGTGTTCAAACGGTTCAGATCTTTTAACTGAACGTTTGTGGGCCTTTAATGAAAGCCAGCGTGTTGGTGGCCTGTAGTTTATAAAGTAAGCTCAGGGTGGATGTGCGAATGTGTGTGGCTATGCGGTGGACAATGACAGGATGAAGAGCAGCTCTGTGGAGAGAAAGTCCACGATTACACACTGTAATCAGCTGTCCACTCATTTAGCAACGGTTCCTTAGATCGCTCTGGCTCTAGTTTTACTGAACACTAGAACACGCCCTTTAAGGTTTTTGTTTTTAGCGCAGACGTGTTTAAGACGTCTCACTGATCTTCATTATCACGATCACTCTGGGTGACTAACGTCTCTCACAGGCTGCTACCTGTGCAGTTTGAATAACGCTCTGGGTTTTGGGTCAGAACCATGGTGAAGTGTGGATGGGGGTTAGAATCAGGAGCGTGGAACATTCTGGAGGATGTCCAGCTCTGACATGATAACGAGATCAAAACATGGCTCAGGACTGATGTTAAAGCAGAAATCCTGACCCAGTTTAATCCTGGAACATTCAGGCTCCCCATCTGGACATCTGTTGTTTGGGCTGAAACTGTAAAGCCAACCGCAGCTTGGTTCAGTCCGGTTCTGAATGCCAAACTGTTGGAAAATCATTTAAGCAACGAGGCTGCACTTTTATAATGAACAAAACCTGGTCCACCTCTCCAGGAGCAAACACACACACACACACACACCCACACACACACACACACACAATCCAACTGCTGGGTGTTTAAAAAAGTTATCAACACACTACTTTTGGTGTTGCTTCACTGAATTTTGAGATTTTGCTCTTAAACTGGATGATTAATTTTTGCTAGGATAAAAACACTCTACACACACATGCACACACAGTCATGCTGAGTGTGCCAGGCTAAGAGGAGGCAACTCGGTTGCTGCTGCCCAGAAATAATAACAAGATTCTCAAAAACCCCGCAGCGTGTGAGAAAGAATTTCAGATGATTTTTTTGAAGGCAGTCCTCATTGGACCTGTCACAGCTTCCTGGGAGGGATCTGTGTGTCTCTATTATTCTGCCACAATCAATTAGGTATGGAAAAGAGCTTAAATCAAACCCACAGAGCTCTGGAAACACAGTGCGCCGAGTCCAGAAGTGAAAAAATCCAATGGAATTAGGATTAAGAGCCCTGCTTTCCTTGATACAGTGCATTCAGTTCTGGTTTTCTTCGCAAATGTAGTTGTTAGCTTGGTGGGGGGGGGGGGGGCAGTTATGGTTCAGTTATGCTGTATGTGAGGAGTAAAAATTATGTTTATAAAACGGCTAGTTCCGCTCCTTAAATCTGATTGGCTGAGTCGTTTGTCTGGGCGTGACATCATTGACAATAACACACCTTCACATTCGTATCAATGCATGATTTACTATTAATTATTTTCCTGAAGTTTTTACAAAATTAAAATCTGAAATTTGCCCACAAGATGGCAGTATTTGACTTTTATCCTGTTACTTAGCTATTAGCATTCACTTTAAACACCGGACTAGATCACGTCGCAAAGCAGATTATTAATGATTTCGCTTTCAATAAATGCATTTATGAATTAAACCTTGTTTTTTATTATAATTCTTGTAAGCCTTTTATAAAAATGCTTCTCAGTGGACGCTCTAACTTTCAGACTTTGATGAGTGTTCGAGGATCCCAGGTCTGTGCAGCGGTGGAGAGTGTTCCAACACAGTGGGGAGCTACATGTGTAGGTGCGCGGTTGGATATGCGCCCTCTCTGGACGGTTCCCGCTGCATCGGTGAGTGCTAAAGTTTGACAGATAAGTGTTACATGTTTACGTTACATTCTCTGTTTTCATCAAACACATGTCCCTGAGAAAGGGGGAGAACATGCAAATTATCCTAGGCCTTGAACCTCTAAAGTTCTTGATGTAAGGTGACAACCCTGCTCTGTTCTAAAGCCTTTAATGTACTAATCAGATTATTGATTGTGTTGTCAGTGACTGACGTCTTATGAAGGAATCTGTTTAAGATTTGTAGAGTCCAATGCTTGGGGTGGGATTCTGGTCATTTCCCCAACCCAGCGATGGTATAAATTCTTTCATTGCCTAAAGTTTGGCGGCTCCTATGTCCATGAAACAGAGCCCATCCTTCAAATGGGGTGCAAACGTGTAGACGTGGGTGTGGTGGTACGACATACGCTGCGGGACGCTGGCCTGTGGTCCTCACTCGTCTGTTAGAGCACAAAGCTTCAGACTTATCAGAGCAGCAGTGATCATTTACTCCATAACAGAGAAGGAGGAAGAGAGAAATCAGAGGAGACGGACAGGAAATGAAAGAACTGTGTGAAGAGGAAAGATAAACGAATGCAGTGATAAAGCGCAAGAGCCGGGTGAAGAGGACACGTTTAGGCAAATATGAGTCATGCGCTCCTCAGATACTCCTTTTCTTTACGTCTGGAACGTGGCAGGTTGATTATCTCTGTCTGGTTCTAGAAAAGAGACGAGACATTCCCACCACAGGGTCTGAAGTTTGTGTACACCTGATGTTCTCATCCATGTTTTGGTCTGATAACTGTGCAGTTTATTTAGGTTTTTATTAAATTTCTTTAAGCATCTGTTGGTGAGAAGATCAGACACTTGTCTCTAATGTTGCAAAGGGAGTTGGGGTTCTGGAGGTTTTAATCTTTTAATTTAGTTACACTATATTGGCAAAAGTATTTACTTACCTGCCTTGACTCACATAACAGATTAAGTGCCACCACGTTCCTAATCCATAGGGTTCAATATGACGCCGGTCCACCCTTTGCAGCTAGAACAGCTTCAGCACTTCTGGGAAGGCTGTCCACAAAGTTGGGAGCATGGGATTGTCCAAAATGTCTTGGTATGCTGATGCATTCAGAGTTCTTTTTACTGGAACTAAGGGGCTGTTGGAGTTGGCGACCTCTTCGCACTATGCTATACGTCAGCATCCGCTGACCCCACACCGTTCAGTTTAACACACCAATTGGTGACTGTGTTGCTGTCATTTCTAAACCCTTCCATTTTCTTATAATCCATCTGACAGTTGACTTTGGAATATTTAAGAGCGAGGAAATTTCACAATTGGATTTGTTGCACAGGTGGCATCCTATTACAGTTCCACGCTGGAATTCACTAAGCTTCAGAGAGCAAGCCATTCTTTCACAAATGTTTGTAAAAACAGTCTGCATGCCTAGTTACTTGATTTTATAAACCTGTGGCCATGGAAGTGATTGGATTCTGATCATTTGAATGGGTAAGCAAATACTTTTGGCAATATAATATATTTACACCAATAAATGCCAAAGCCTTCACTCACTGACTAATCACAAACTTAGCACTAATTCTCCCACTTCCCGAGTACCTACAGGGCTAAAACTTGGCACCGTGATGCCATACCATGTCCCTGGAAAAACCCAGACGTGGTTCCACCCCGGGATTCTGCTGAGACATCAGGTTTGGGATGGGACGTTTACTCTGGAGGGGAATCTGACAACGGGCTTTTTGGACGGGACCTTCAGCTTATTCTGTCTGCCTCTTACGACCTGCTGTGGGAACACTGGCAAGATCTCCATTTCTGGTTCAGCCAATCCCAGACTGCATCCTGTCCCTATCTCCTCCTCCATCTGGCCCTCTTTAAGAGGAGCAACTGAGGTTCTCTGGGTTTTGTTGCTCAGGAGGAAGGAATTCCTACATATTTACAAACATTCAGACACACACACACACACAGGGACAAATTCAAAAGTCACTGAATTTCTCATTAAAAATCAATCAGCTTCACCATGTTATTGAATCGGAACCGTAGTAGGGGGTGGTGTTTGATGCATGTTATTTGCAGTATGGTGGGTGTGGTTTAACTTAATGGTTTTTCTTGCAGATGCCCATGTGGGATTTTGCTTTGAAAACACTGTAAATGGCCGCTGCACCAACCAGCTCTCTCAGCGCATGACCAAGACCCAGTGCTGCTGCTCCACGGGTCGCTGCTGGGCCAGAAACACCAATCCTGAGGTGTGCCCCCTCCAGGGATCAGGTAACTTCTCCACCACGCTTTAGCTATTCTTCCGTTTATTCTTCATGTGGATTTAAGTGTGTGGTTGTTGTTTTGTTGTTGTTCAGAGGAATACCAGAGACTGTGTGTACAGATTCAGCCCCTTTCTCCAGGGGGTCCTGAACTTCCATATCCACATCCGGGGTATCCTGGTCCATATGTTCCTGGAGTTCCCGATCCACATGTTCCTGGGCTTCCTGGTCCGCGTGTTCCTGGGCTTCCTGGTCCATATTTGCCTGGTCTGCCTTACCCAGTTGTCCCCGTTGTACAAGTACCTTCTGGAGGGGGTCCAGTTACACCTCCGCGTGAGACACCAGGTACGTTAACTTATTCACACTTAGGATGTGAATCACAAGCTGTACCAGGATAAGTTGTCTGAGTTAGTACAATTTATTTCAATATGATTTAGTTCACTGTATTGCAGTTTGTTAGATGGTTTGTGTTGGGAACCGGTTTGCGTACACAACTGTAATTACAGAACGGTTCATGTGACACTCTACACACACACACACACACACACACACACACACACACACACACACACTCATACACTCATGTAAACTTCATCCCTGTTCTAGGTACTAACACAACAAACTTATGTGAAGTTTGGAGACACCTGTGTTTGAATGGACGTTGTATTCCGACCCCTGGGAGTTACCGCTGCGAGTGTAACATGGGATTTCGTCTGGACGAGCGGAATCTGTGTGTCGGTCAGTTTCATCACAAACACCAGTGTACAGGCGTCATATCCATCCATTTTTCCATCCATCCATAATCTTCCACTTATTCCCCTACTAGGGTCGCGGTGGGGTTCCCCTTGTCCATCCAGGAAAGAACATCTCGGGCGCTGGACAGATACACCCAGAACAGGGCGCCAATCAATTACTGGGCACACACTCACTCACACATCCACACACAAACACATACTATACAGAGCAATTTAGAGCATTAAATTTGCCTGGGATCAATGTTTTTGGACTGTGGGAGGAAACCAGGGAACCCGGAGGAAACCCACATAAAGTGATAAAGTGATAAAGTGATTCATTTTGCCTACTGTGCTTACACACAGAGGAATTTGTCCTCCACATTTAAC
>JAOUQT010302984.1:0-15860 GCA_025769995.1 Xyliphius kryptos | reverse complement strand
ATACACTAGAAAAGCTGCTGTATAATGAGGTGGATGAGTTTCCAGTTCAGTAAAAGCCATCAGTGTTTCCTTGTGATAACCCCTTTATATCAGCATTCATGTTTTACAGACGTGCTGGATTTGGAGGTGGAGAAGATGGATTGCTAAACAATGCCTATCACCCAAAGCCTTAAACCTCAACTCGGCAAAAGATACCACAACAGGTTCTGTTTTGAATGCACAAATCTTTTTTTTGCCATGCATACTCCACATGCACAGGGGTATTGTATGTTTCCACATTTACACCAATGTAAAAAAAACTAGACTATGAGTTTAAAATTGTCTTATTTTATTTAAAAAAAACCCTTTTGGTTAAATTTGGTTTTGGCTGGGAGCTTTGTAACACTCCCGTAGTCCCCATGAGCAGTGGGACAGGCTCCATCATCCACACAACCCTGATCAACGTTAGAAACTCTGACACGAGTAAGAAAATGAAAAAATATCTTGTGTTTGAAGTGTTGCCTTTGTATGTTTATCTTTAGGGCTGATGGAATGACTCTTTTCATTCTTCAGTATATGAGCCCAAAGCTCACAGCACCTAAAACCAGGCATCCATCACAGGGCTGAATTTCCCAGCGGCGTCCCAAAGTCCCGGCTTCAACAATGCAATAACCAGCAGATTCAGTGCATTGCCACCCAACAGCTTTACCCCAACCGATCCAAAGTCATTCATTCCCTCTCACTGCCACCTCAACTCAGCATAATGCTGCTGCCCAAAGAGGTCTTTATGAGCTTGGATCCAAACCCAGTGTACCTGGTAGACCTTTTTCATCGAATTCAAACAAAAAAGGATTCACAGATTTATCCATAACCTGAGCAGACTGGCTCAGACGCACACGTTAAATCCTGGAAATTTCACTGATCCTGGACTGTGGGAGAACATTTTGTAGTAAGCAACCTGGTGGCTCATTGGATGGACTGGTTTGATGGGAACACGAAGCAGAGCAATATCAGAACATTTTCACATCTGGAACAATACTGAGAAAATGCTGATTATGTGCAGTTACAATAATCTTGGTTTTATGTATGAGGTTGTTAATTGCTAGAATGGTTTAACGGTTTCTTCTATAGGTTTATGATGTTATGTGTGGCACCATGTCTTAGTGGTTAGCATGTCCTGCCTCTTATCGCTGGGGAACCAGGTTCGAATCCTGATTTGTCTGGGTTTTCCTCCCACAATCCAAAAATACATGGATTCAAGGTAAATTGGCTGCCCTAATTGTTGTTCTCCACCATATTTAATTACAGAGGATCAGGTCCAACTTCATTAAAAAAATTTTTTAAAGTGTAACAGGACAGAGATTTGGTCACCTGCTGAAAAGCAACCTTGTGATCTACAGATGTTAATCCTCACAGTGGGTCATTTCAACTTTCTGTTCCAGCCCACATAGAAGGGGTCAGTTATGGATCTTCCACAGGGTTGATGGTACTGCACTTTAGCTGTCTTATCCTAAAACTACTGATTTGTGGTGTTCTCATTTGGATAAACGCGTCTGCTAAATGACTAAATGTAAATGTAATGTAACATGATACTCTTTTAGACAAATACATGCTCACACTGTCAGCCGTAAGAGTTTATTTATAAGTAATCAAGTTTTAACATGTCAACACATTGCATCTTTTATATGTAAGTGTACAGTAGGTAATAGCGGTTCACATTGTCAGCCATCGCATCCTCAACATGAGCAACACAAACTGCTAAATAAAACAAATGTGGCAGGCAGTTGATCAGGGATCAGTTGCTGAATGGTGCATAGTCCTGCAGCGTCGACTTTTGCTTATGTTTGGTACACTGACGGTATCCTGGGGTAGAACTGCTTTTCTAAGCAACATAGTGTAAAGGATTAAAACAAAGGTTGTTCAAATGCCTGAGACTTTTTGTTACCCTCGGAAACCAACTCGTGTCTATTAGGCAAAGAAGAAATGAAATGTTGCACCATCCTTGGCATCATCTCTGTTCATGTTAAATGGATTTTGTAACTGAGGTACTAGACAGAAAAAAGGATGCCAAGGTTTTTCAAGGTTACAGAAAGTTCAGTGTAGAACTGGCTGAATTACAAACAGGTAAATTCCAGCAAGTTAGGACCTGTTTCATTCAAACAACGGCCCATTTTACACTGGTCATTCTATGTTTTACACACACTGGCTAATGTTATGATTGTCAGCACAGAATCATCATTGCTGAAGTAGATCAGTGCTACCGTTTCCATCACCTTTTTTTATTTTAAACAATGCTTGTAATCTATAAAGTAGCCACCGACACCTTCACGGTCTATAATTAAAATAGGGCAAGTCTGAATAGTTTACACCTTCTTGTGGAATTAAACGGTTTTGTATATTTAAGAAAGTTGAACACACTTAACAGCCATCTCCCAACAGTAACAGTTAATAGTGATAAAGTCAGAGAACTTCGGGTAATTTAATAACTCCAAATTACCTACTGGTGTATTTTTTGGAATGTCACAGGAAACTTTCTTCACAAAGCTATGAGAGCCATGCAGACTCTACATAGCCTGAACTATAACTCATCCCAACGGTGAACAGACTAACCCTTCTGCCATAATGCTGCTCCCACAGCTCATTTTTTTCAGGTCCAATCAATAGTGTCGTTTTTTTTGTTCTGTATTTACATCAAGCATTTAATCGATCTATGCTTTTCATCCTAAAGCTTCTCACCCACCAGACCTGAGACCTGCACAACACCTGCACCTTAAACAGGGGGTGCAATAATAAACAGTATTTTAATATAGGTATAACAAAACCTATCGGGCACTTGAGGGACCTTGGTGCAGCATAGCAGGATAAAACATATTCAAATATGTGAACTTGACACTGAATATGGGGGGTCTTCACATCAATGGCTGTTGTTAATAATAAACCTGAATTTCTTTGTTTTCATCATATTACCCAAAATAATAAAAGTGTGATTTTTTTTATAATGTTCACACTAGAACAAATTGAGATTATTCATTAAACAACATTATAGTGAGGATGAAATCAGTAAAGCTATAACTTTCTAAATGTTCTGACCGCTGTCCTTTACATCCTGAGCTGACTTTTTACTTAGTGGACACATGCTCAGTACACTAGTAATATTTTTTCCCTTCATAACTCTAATATAACAGTAAGAAACAGTGGGACTAATTCCACATACAAGAGCATCTTCTCTTCAGGTGTGTGGACTTTCTAAATCTGATTTTAGAACATACTCAACCCTGACATGAACTCTTAAAATCCTCTCTCCAACAGTAATAAACAGTAAATACCAATATGCATACAAGCTTTACCACTACACTGATCTGAAAGTATTTTAACTCACCAGGTTTTTGCTATAGAAACTAATTAAGCCTTTAGTAAATATGTTTAGTTACAAGTTCTACAGACACTTTCTTAACCAAACCAAAGGTCAACTGACCAACAAACTGTGGATAAAAAACATTTACTAATTGAATATATTCCAAACTAAAAATAATAATACATTTTTAATAAAAAAAGATAAAAAAAAAACAGGACTTGCTATGCACAGAGCTACAGCCATACACAATGTTCATAAACAATCCTTACATGTGATATCAAGAGCTTACATGTCATTTTAGCTACGTTGGTTATTAGTCACAGAATATGAACATTGCACCTTTAAATGTAGTTTAAAGTAAAACGCTAAAGGTTTAAATAAACTGTATGATTCGACAGTGGTCAGTAAATGTGTGTAGCCCTGTAGTTCAATCTGTCTGTAGAATGTAACAGGTCTTGTTTTCCACCTACCTGTACAGTTCACCTACACATCATAAGCACAGAATATTCTCCTGTTTGAAAAAAAATAAACATCCCTTTTTAACTTTTTTGTCTCACACAGGTTACCCAGTTGTCTTGCATATAACAAATGATTCTGTCCACAAAATTAAAGACAACTAAAATCTCCAATTGTAATTGATTCTTACTAATTTTTTTGACTATTTCTAAAACCCAATAATAAATATATGCAGTTTCAGCTAATGTCAATTTAAAACAGCCTGCTATGACTTCCACATTCACATGCTCGAATCCTGCCTTTTATTAACACATAGCCCCTAAACTCTGACCAATTGTATCTTTGAGTAAGACTCAAATTGGGGTACTTGTAAGTTGCTTTGGATGAAATTGTCCAAAACATAACCTAAAGTAAATGTACTGGAAAGCCTTTCTACGGGATTTTAGAAAGTGTCTTAAAATTTTCTGGCCAGAAGAGATCAGACCCAAATGAGAGGACTTGGTCCATAATCTCCATTTGATCTCATTTCAAATTTGATTAGTTGGATTGAGGTCAGGGTCCTAAACAAACCTTTCATTATAGACGGTTGCAGTCATGATGGACCAGTAAAGGGCTAAAATGTCTAACAAGGTGCTTAATTTTATACGCATAGCAATTAAACTAAATAAAACGTCTGGATTCAGTGATTTAAAACTATCACAATACTTTAGCTATATATCGAATGTATAAGATAAAAATGTTAGAATATAAAACATTTTACTGTAAATGCTCAATTAACTTGTAACCAGTATATAGTCCCTATTAATAGAGGCCAACAATTCACTTGGACAAAAAAAAAATTTCATTAAAGTTCTTTTTAAAATGATGCTGCCTATGCTGAGGTTTATTATAACAACGATAAAGCGAACATTTATGTGATTACAAAAAATGATTCGCCTACATTCCATAAACACAGCTTACGAACTGACCAAGAACAAATGTCTAATAAAATAAAAACTTCAGTCAGAATAGAAAAAGAACACTATTCCTTAATTAAGGCATTTAACAGTGACTGAAACTGATGTCAAAAAGGCCCAAGAGGTGGTAAGGTAGATTGTGTGTGAGTGTGTGTGTGTGTGTGTGTGTGTGTGTGTGTGTGTGTGTGTGTGTGTGTGTGTGTGTGTGTTCTTCATGCAGCAGTCATTTTCTGCAGCAAAGGAATCTGTAAAAAGAAAAAAAAGAAAAAAAAAAGGAAAATATTATTAAAATTGTGAATAAATAGAACTAAAGTTTCCTTATAATATTAAACAGAAAAACAAATCTACTTTCCCTTATTCTTAAATATTTTTGTATTTCTATTATTATTATTTTTATGTTAATAGAGTATTAATAGTAAGTAGACCGCCCCACAGCATAGACACATCGCATAATTGAGGCCTTTCCCGGTATAACTTTGCCGGTCCTATTTCTGCCTCGCCATAAACACTGGAAGTATTCATGTAGTCAGTGTATTGTTGAGCAGACTGTAAAACTATGCTTCTGTGACTAAAAACAACGATTAGACATCTATAAAGGTATACGAATGTTGGCAAACAAAGGTTACAGTCATGTTGCCAAGTTCGAGAGCAACCGTTTCATCTATGACATTTTTCCAAAAGTATGCGACTGATAGAAACAGTTCTCTAATGCAGGGATTTTTATAACACTGAAGAAATTGTTTCATTTGAAGCGGTGGCCATATTAGGAAACAAAATGGGGTGGCAGCGAAAAAAAAAATGGTTTGGCAGGTAAAAGGGGGGGGTGGGGGGTGTATACCAAAACTTATCATTTTATACATATAGTGTATATACTGTATAAGTTAAAAAAAACTAAGTATAATATTCCTACATAAAAAATAATTCGACATAAATTTTATTTTTATAAAAATGTGTGTGATGTCCACACTCAGATACACACAGACAGAAAGCTACAGCTGTTCATGTTTTTAAGTTGGACTTGTTTTACCTTTGACAGGTCGACTCCTGTCAGAGCGTTGACTGAAACCGGCAACTCGGCCAACAGACGATTCACTTCTCCGGTGACACGGCTGCCATCACCACTTAGAATGACGATTTCATTGGTCCTGGCCAACGGCGCCGCCACCTTCCCAGCAATCTTAACACAGACAGCTTAATGATTAGTTGATCTGGTCTTGTTTTTGCTTTGATCTTTTTTGCTTTTTCCAAGACAAGTGATAGTCGGCTTAGTCTAAATGCTTTTATCTAAACTGTCTTTCAGCACCCTGTAAACTCCTCCCCATCTCCTCCAGCATTTAAATAAATGGTCCGGAAACTAGCACACGTATGATTGCTGATACACATTCTTTGGGGGATTTAGTAGGTAATCAGGCCTCCTTTCAAATTATATTGACTTCCTGAACAAAGTGTCATCTCTGTTCATGTAAGCATTTTAAAACGGTTCCATTTCTACCTTTGGTAATGCCTCAAGAACCAGTGCCGTTTTTGCTGCCTCTCCATACTGCTGGTAGGCTTCAGCTTTCAGCCTCATCTTCTCTGCTTCAGCTTTACCCACTGCTTCAATTGAGGCAGCTTCAGCCTCTCCAATCTTCCTGATCTTCTCCGCCTCTGCCTGTGCAGTCAGGACCTTCTTCACCCTGCCACATAGGAATGGACTTTTAGAGTCTGTATCTTACAAGCTGTAGTACAGCATTTTCACATTTTAGAAAGAATTTACACTATAGGGCTAAAAGCATTGAATGCCTGATCATTCCACCTACATTCGCTGAGCATTTCATTAGAAGCAAATGGACCTTTTTTCTTTGGTTTAGTCACCCAGTGTCATGAACACAAGCAACTTAAAAGAGAAATTACATCATAGAGACAAAGAAGATTTTTTCTATGTAATGTTTGGTGCTGCCTACTGAGCTTGGATAAGTATTTGTATACTAAGCGTTCTGTATTTTGCCTTGAGTTAATTATTTAACCATGAGAGGTTAAAATTGCACTGCTCACTGCATGGGATTCTTATTGCAGGGTTATTGCAACTTTAGGTGGCGCTTTGACAGATTCTGTGTGCTTATTGCTCTCCATAGTATTGCAGGAAACTCCAATTTCGGTGTAGTGCAGTTATGTGGGTACGTGCCACAGGGGTGTATAAGGTGTAAAAGACAGTGTGCTTGTTGATAAGGTCTCACTAGAGAGATACAGATGTGACATGACACAATGTTAGATGTATGTCATGCATGATGTATGTATGACGTATGTTAGTTTCTGAGTAGTGGCAGCTACTAAACTTTAATTACTATCAATCTTGCTTTATTGTGCCCAGCTTTAATATACAACTGTCTCACAGTTAAGCCTCATATTGTTTACATAATTTTAATTATAACAGTCAAGTCCTAACAATATCTGAATAAACTGAATTATAGATTCAAATTCGTGAGCTCGGGTTTTTATTTCGTTCCTGAAATAAATTCAATTATTGAGAGCATATTCCTACAAAGCTTCTCACATTTGGTCTGCCAGAATTTTATTGTCAAGCCCTATTTGCCTACTATGTTTTACACCCAGAGGAATTTGTCATTCACATTTAACCCATCCTTGCACAAAATTACACAGATATACATACACACTGAGTGAAGTGAACACACGTGCCCGGCGCGGTGGGCAGCCTTGTACACGCCGCCTCTGGCACTTCTGCCATTTGGCGGTACTACAAATCGAATTGGGATCTTCAGTAAAGACCATGGAGCACTTTCATTCTCACCAAGGATCAGAAGGATTTTTCTTTTTTTTTAACAAAATTCAGTAACTAAATTAACTTATTTGTTTTTTTTGACAGAACACTTGAGTTTTAACACACACAGCGGGATAAACCAATACCAGTGAGGTATTCTTTTACCCTGATGCTTCAACTTTTTCAAATTTCTAAAATTGTAACGCTGTTTTGAGACAATGCTCGGTCATAAGAAGTACTATACACATAATTTGAACATGAATAAAACAGCTGTAACAAATAAGCCCGGTCTTAAATTTTTGAGCTGTATACATTAATTTGTCTATATTATGTAGTCAGTATTTATGCATCCACCACTGTGTACATACTTTTGCCCCTCTGCCAACTGCTGCATTTTGTATGCCTCGGCCTCCGCGGGTCGCTTCACAGTAGCAATCAGCTCTTTTTCAGTGCGGTCAATTTCTTTCTCCTCAATGACGATCTGTTTCTTCCTCTGCACCACTTCAATCTCAATCTCCTCCAGACGGATTTTTTGCTGCTCTTTTGCAGCCTGCAGCTCGTAAGCCAACTGAGCCTCTGCTTTCTAAGAGAGACGGAGGAAAAAAGGATGCTCAGATTTTAAACCACACAGCCCAACCACACTGACCTTTGCAATACAAATAAACTCTTTTTTTAATTAGTCCTCCTTTTTACCAAAATCGTGATTTTCCCTACCATTTTTATGTGCTTGGGAAAGAAATAGGTCTTGACTTGTTTCTTTAAAGTTCTAAATGGCATTACAAACAGAGTTAGGAGGATCGTTCCACCACTAAAGTGGGAACTGAGTCACCGGGTGGTAGTCATTACTAGAGCGTGGTAAACAAGTCAAACTCATTCATTTATTCATTCATTTATTTATCTTCCACTAAATCCTCTACAGAAGTTGCGGGGGTTCACCATGCCCATACCCAGGATAGAGCGCCAATCTAATCATCTTGGCACACTCAATCACACACAAACACAGATAGGGGCAATTTAGAGCAGTCAATTTACCTTGAATCCATGTTTTAGGACTGTGAGAGGAAACCCACGCCTACACAGGCATAACATGGAAACTCCACCCAAACTCCACAGTGCTAAGAGACGAACGTGCTAGCCACTGTGCCACCCGAGTCGAACTTAAAATCCTTTAAACTTGAAAATAGAGTGTAACTAAGAGGAAGCAGATCCAGAGATTGTCCTGTAGGTTAGAGTGCCTTGTACTGAATTTTGGCAACTACAGGGAGCAAATAGAAAGAGAGCAATAGTGGAGTTACACAAGCTCTCTTGACTTAAACACCAGATAAACTGCAGAGTTCTTGATTAGCTGTAGACACTTGGTCATACAAGCTGGGAGAACAGAAAGCAATGCATTACAGCAGTTTATGTCCATGTTATGCAGTGTTAATTAGATTTTAAATTCTAATTAGTTTTAAATTCAAAACCTGTTAAACTCTTATCACTAAACCGAAATTCTGTACCTTTGTGTTGACTTCCTGGTTGAAGGCAGCTTTCTGCATCTCTAGTTCTCGCTTAGAATCAGCCATTTTGGTATCTGCCAAGAATTTAATGTCCATCATCTCCTTCTTGCACTCAGCTTCCTGAAAAAATTGAAAAAAAGAAACAAATTGCTAAATAATATTACAAGTGTTCTATAGCACACATGGACACGCGCGTGCGCACGCACACACACACACACACACACACCTTAATTCCAGCATCTCTCTCAGCCTCAGCCACTCCAATGTCAGCATCTCTCTGCACAGCTGCTGTCTGCGTCTTACCCAGTGAACTCAGGTATTCCACTTTATCATAGACATCCTACAAACACACACAGTCATAAATGTGACAGTTGTAATAAACTTAATTTCTTTTCTCCACTTTAACACATAGTAAATTGTACCTATATGATCAAGAAAAAATTCATATCTCTGCTCTCTCTGTCTCTACCTTTTGTACCTTAGGGGTTGTCTTTACACTATATGGACAAAGCTTTGTGACACCCACATGAGCATTTGAGACATTGTATTCTATAGGTATTAATAATGAGTTGACCCCTCCTCTACAGTGTAACAGGGAGTGGAGACCTGACACGACTGAACCCAAAACACCTTAAAAATAAATATGTATATATTTATTTATACATATAATAAAATTCCAAAAGTGAATTACATAAATAGCTATGGCGAAAATCGGTTGTGTTAAAGTGAATTTGAACTCATTTAGTAGCAATGTTGCAACCTTGCATGTAACAGAGTGAGCAGGTCAGCAGAGAATGCAGAAAGAGAATGCAGTAATGTAGCTATAAACAATACCCGTTGAACGAAAAACAAAGCGTGTGCTTGGTGACGCAATTCTGGGACCAATTTCCCGAAACAAATTTTATGAAAGTGGAGCTTGTTTAACTAAGCCTAGCTTGAGTTAGTTAAACAGTTTATGCCCATCTAGTTCCTGACCACTAACAAAATCCAGATATAACCTTTTCCCACTAATGAAGCTCCCAGGAAGCTGTTTTTATGTTAATAAATGTTATGTTAACATTAGAACTCACATATTTAACAAAGCTTTGGAGGCTTACACTTATCAGATTTAGTCAGAATCAAATATTATAAATGCATAGCATTTATTGGTATTGGTATGTAGACATATAAGATGCCTTGTCAATACCACTGTATATCTAGGACATACAGGAGAATCAAAACTTGTAATAAGAAAAAAAAAAGCAAGACAAGAAATAAAGACAGAATATACTGTATATTTACCTTTATAGTGAAGCTGAGGATCTCAATGCCCATTCTGCCCACATCAGGGGCTGCCACTTCTCTCACCAGACTGGCAAACTGATCTCGGTCCTGATAAATCTGTTCCACTGTCAGAGTGCCTAGTAAAAGATAAGAGAGTACAACAGGTTTTTGTTTACTGTCTGGAAAGTGAAACAAAATACAGGCTGTAACATTTAATGCAAGAAGATGAGTTAATAAAACTGTGAAATTTTCCATCCTGAACTTTAAAGTATGTTAAATATTTTAAATTAAATCTATCACACGGTAAAGTCTTTTTGGTTGTAATAGTTTTACCAAATCTTTATACACATACTAATATGTATACAAACTGTATACAAACAAACTGAACAAAACAGCAGAGGTTACAATGTGGAGTCAAAGGCACTCTAACGCCCTCTGGTGGATAGATGCAGTACTATTGTTTAACAACGCACAAATTATTAAAGGAAGATTACTGCTATGATATTTAAATTTATTAGCCATCGTATATAGGCATTAAGTTTTATTGGATGTGTGTGTTGTGATAGACAAAATGATTTAAAAGTAATTTTATTTTTATTTTTTAATCCGGGCTGGGTAAAGTGAGTAACAACCTAAATGAACCCCCTAATATCACAGATATGCACTTTTCATAGGATTTTGTAAATATACTTACTGAATGGATTGTTTAATAATCACAAAATTGTGATTTATATTGCAATTTATATTGTATAACAGTACATGAGATATTGGGATCATTAAAAATTTGAGTACTTTAGTGGTGTGAATGCGTGGTCGAAATTAGTGGTGTGCCTTGAATGACTATATGAAGCATATTTATGCATTATTAGGATTAGGCTATGTAATATTCGGGCTAGAGTAACATACATAGTCAGGCTCTAGAAAGCTTACTTTATCACTAGCTTATTTTTTTTACTGCTTTCAACATTTAAACAAACTAGATAAACTGACTTCAAAAACAAAAAATGAGTACTAATGTAAAAATGGCTGCACTGAGCAACAACTTCAGGTGCACTTTTAATAACCAGGCCTAAAATAATATGTGCAACCCTGGGTGGGTATGAGACAATTAATAGTTTTGTAATTAATCATGATTAAAAATGTTACAATTAATTAATCATAAGAGTTAAAAAGTTTTGCCACTTTGTGTAAAAACAATGAAAATGTGCCATCGACACCATAGAATCTAAAACATGGATACGTATGATCATGTGACAGCCATGTGTATTTAGGAAAGTCACTCAGTGTTGTAATAACATCTAAACTGTAGATAACACAGGAATGTTTTTAAAGAGATAAGCATGTCAGGCATACCCAGAATAGAGCGCAAATGCCCCTCCAGTGTCTGCAGGATGACTCCTTTAATCTCTACCACCGATTTCCCCAGAAACTGCTCGCAGGCAAGAGACAGGAGCTCCTGATCTGTCATTACTTTTACCTGAGAGCAAAGTGTACACACAGAGGCATGAGGCAGCATTGAAATAAACTCCAATCCACATACATTTCTACACTGCTTATACACATTCCAGAACAGGGCTGAACAAAATGTTGGGGAAAGGTATTTCATTTTGATCAATCATTTGTTTTGCTCTTCAGCAAAAGTAAAATTGGGTCAAAATGGTTTGCTTTCAAACAACATACTACACAAATAGAAGGTGTCTTAACAGAGAACCCATTCTGTGCCGGTCTATCTTCTTTGTGTTTTACATATAGAGCTGCAGAGTGTGAGGTATTTTAAAAACAGTATAAAAATCTCTGTTGTAAAATTGCATATTTGTTCCAATAAATGGCTTTTTAAAGTTTAACAGTTTAGAAGGAATTCAAAATATGCAAAAAATGATCAGGACTGTTATCACATGATGAACCTTCCTATATGGGGATTAGACCTGTTAATGTTTATTAGGGAATCTGTGTTGTGGAATATGGAACTTTATACTAACCGTCATGTTGAAAATATATAAAAACAGGATTGAGTTCCTTATGCCAATCCAGGGGAGAACGTTGCATGCACTCATACACCCAAGACAGGGTACAAGACAGGTCTATTCCTGGGCAGATTAATGAGATACTAAGATACTAATTAAAGATACTTACTTGTCCCAGCCATTTAAAGTAAATAAGTGTACTAATAATGCAGAGTCCAAGCCTGGATAAACAGATGTGTCAGGAAGGGTATAAAGCGTAAAACGTGCCAAATCGAATATAATGATCTGGTAGGAGCAGATAACATTCAGCTGTGAGGCAGAACTGAAGGCAGTGGACGGTAAATACATGCGAATAACGGACCTGTCAGAGGTTCCACCAATGTTTGGTGTGACCCAGTTATAAGCTGGGGCAAGACATGCAGGGGTGAGAGATCGCAGCAGTGTTAGAAAGATGGCATTGTCAGAGACATCAATGTGCTGCATTTAAGTTATTTTAATCTGTTATTTAGCCTGTGCCTATGCTCTATTAACACTGCCTCTGGTCCTCATTGTGTCCCGCTGTGTGACAGTGGATATTTCCGCTGCAGTGGCACAGCCAGAAGCTGTTCAAAACCAGAAGCAAAGAACATTGGGTTATCTATCTAGAACATCTAGGTTGACAAATAAGAAGCAGTAAGTGGCACACACAGTTGGCACTTTTAGTTCCAATTCATGACCAGATACTGTAAGTATTTATTAGACTGGGGCTGTTGTAATTTTAGAGCAATCTTTGACCATAAAATTGTGTGTGCTTGGAAAATATGTAAAAAAAATAAACGGATATATTTTTGCTAAGCCATGCTCCAGAGAACATTCACAGAATAAATACATTTATAAATTAAGTTAGCACAATACTCATAGAACTGTTACATCACTTTCATTTCCTGTATGGCTAAAAGCAGGTGGACACCCAGACATAACCTTAAAAACACAATAATTTGATTGATGGCTGAAGCTGCGCCCCAAGCATGCTCATGGTGTGCAACTGAATGCACCCCAAAGGGATTTCAGTCATGAATAAAAAGTATAACATATTTTCATTGAAAAAGATAATGCACCACTCTTTCAAGAACACTATAGTAATGATAAATAACTTAGTATTTACATATTTATTTCTCTTGTTTGCATCAGAACAAAACAAAAACACTAAAGTTCATTCTGCTATCATTCCACACAGAATTTCAGGAATGTACTAACACCGTTTTTCAAATTAAGAATAAATATTTTTAGCTGAATCATGTTTCTTTATTAATACTGACATGATCAATCAGTTTAAACAGTCATCTCTGTCTGTGTACCACAACAAACATAGAGAAAAGCGAAAAGTCTGTCTCCAGTGATCTTAACATCTCCGTGTCCACTGTACAGGTACAAAGTTAGTAAGATATTTGCAGCCCATCACACTTTAGCTAAGGTGTCTAAGCATTGATGGAAGAGAAACACTGAAGGAAGATTATAATAAAGGATTGTTCTAAACTAAGATGACTAAAAAAATAAAATTTGCAGGGAAGGTACAACAGCGTCAGCTCAAAATACATGACAACAATTAATAACTCTATGTTAGGGGACCCCAGAGGACCTCATGATAGACAGAAATGTAAGACGAAATTCGGCTGAATCGGTCAAATCATTGCCATTTTAAAATAAACAAACGAAACACAGTCTTGGTCAAGCATGGTGAAGGTTCAAAGATGTGTTGGGGTTGTTCTGAATGAATCAGGGAATCTAAAGACTATTAAAGGATTCTGCGGTTTTCACTGTCAGACACCACATCCATCAGAAATCATGGGTCTTCCAGCAAGAAAATTATCCAAATAATTCTTCAATAAAAGGAACAGAAAGCATTTAAACACTTGAGATTTCGAAAGAACATTAGAAGTGGGACAGAATTCAGTTGCAGTGGTTAACCTCACAGCAAGATGGTTCTGGGTGTGATTCCCAAACCCTTTCTGTGTGAAGTTCTGTTTCTGTTCACACAAAAAAACAGTGTTTTGGTCCTAACTGTAGCTGAGCCTGGTCAGAGCTCTGTGCAGGCCAATTAAAATGAATGTACATTATTGTCTATTTACAACAAAACCACATATACCACATCATTTAAAACTCTTAAAATGTTTACATTATTATTAAGGGTGTCCACATACTCAAAGCAACATATCACAAATAAACACAGGTGTTTTTCAATGAACTCATATGGAAAATAGTGATAAAAATGTGTTTCAAATTCTTTTCATCCTCCATCATTAAACTGCGAGGCTCTGCAGAGAAAAAAATACAATGTTATCATTATTCTCCAAACAGAGAACTACAGAATGGGCCAAACAACTCATGATGGCATTCTAATTATGCAGAACTGTTACTGTCACACAACAAAAATTAAACAAGTTTTAGGCAAACGATTAATCAAATCCATAAGAAATAAAACATTCAATGATATTTAAAAACCCATTCAATAAAAAACACAAACATAAAAGAAATGTGCAAAGAAATTAAATTCTAAAAGGAATGACTAAATAAAAATGGGGATGTTCCAGGGCAATAGCTGAAGGTCTGATATAGGCAGGTGAATAAGTAGCACAGTTGTTATCCAAGTAACCTTGAGTGCTTTAGATATAAAATGTTCATGCAAGGGCCACATGCAAACAAAAGTTTGGACATGTGCTTGGTAACATTTACTTTGGCCAATCCAAGGCTTTTATCAGCAGTATTTTGTTACTTTCTTTACTTTTGTTACTTATCTTGACCACCAGTACCATAACCATGGCCATTCTTGACTTTATTTCAGTGGCACAGTCTGCAGTTACTATTCACTTTTAAAATAAAAAAGTCACTTGCTCCAAACTTCTTTCTTCCACCAGGACTTCCAACAAATCTTTGGTGTTAGTCATCACTTTAGTTTTTGCTGCATTAATTCGCACGTTTTGTCATTCGCAGCATTCTTACAGTAGTGTGACACACCTACCCCTGTAGTTTTTTTGAGGTGTCGTCATGGGGTGTCCCCATTTCCTTGTCTATTGTATGGCCAGGGCACTGCCGATACGACGATTATGAGATGGAACCTGGAATACTTTGGTTGGACTGACAGTATGGCTGGAAGATGGACTCAATGGACTCATATAGTTTATATAATTTTTACTATTATTAAATACAGACACCTGACCCCAAAACAATCTGTACATGGTTGTCCTACACTGCTGATGCTGTCCAGCCGCTCAAAGAGAAGTCCCCCTCCCACTGAGCATTGGTCCTTCCAAGGTTTCTTCCTAAAAAAAACATCATAACAGCAAGTTTTTTCTTGCCACTAATGCTTTGGCTTTCCCTTAGGGGGTTCTGGCTTTGAACTCTGTAAAGCTGCTTTGTGACAACGGACGACTGCAAAAAGCACTATATAAATAATCTACCCGAACTAGTTCTTCTTGTGATGAAGCCAAATGAGACTTAATTTAGGTTATTTATTATATATACACTACAAGTGTAAAACTTTATTAAACTCATTTGTTTATTGCAATATACATTGTTTAATTCTAATGAAGAGCCTGAAACCGCAGACTTGAAGATGGAATTATGGACTAATTAACTTTTAATGCTGGAGAG
>JAOUQT010302975.1:0-27039 GCA_025769995.1 Xyliphius kryptos | reverse complement strand
AAACATTAGTTGTCACTAACCTCGTTTGGATTGTTTTTTTTTTTTTGTCACACCTAAAATCTTGTAGGCCTAACGTTTTTTTTTGGCCAAGTGGGGTGTTTTTTTTTTTTTTTTTTTTTTTTTTTGTTAGTTAAGCAAGACGTTTTGACCACAAATTGCTTCATACTTAAGTATGGAAGTATTAGTCACTCACACTATTCTAGCATTGTGAAATATGAATAATCTTTTAGTTCAAATCGAAAAAGTCATAAGTTACCAATGGATTGCATTTTTAGACATAAAAAAATGACTGTGAATATTATAACAGATAACCTGTTGTCCTGCATTGAAGTGCTGGACAACAAGAAACATCTAAACTACACAAACAAGAGAAATACATTTATGAAACATAAAGGCAATGTTAACACAAGGTTTCCTCCATGTAATGCAGACATCACAGAGCTCAAAAAGTATGTTTACTTTGATTAAGTTTTCACCAGTGAGCTTACTATTCTGTCCTCTACAGTTTTGATCTAATCATAAAATTGCATTGTCTTTTTATACTGCATCTACGACACTGAAGCACAAGGGGAAAAGTAGCGTAACCAGATGATGGCATACAAACTTTACACAGAAATGACCTTGACCACCAGAAAATTGGTCCTGTGTTTACTACATAATTATATGTTTACAATTATGTAATTGATCTTGTTTCCAAGGTGCCACATGGAGCCAAATCAGAAAAACGACTGCTGCACCACCTACAGCTTTTTTCTCAGTCATCGGTTTATTCCCAAGGTAAACATTTTTTTTTTAATCTGTCAGTAAAGAAAACAGTACAGCTCCAGGAGCATTAACCTAGATTGATTTAATGTAATTGATTAAATTTTTCTTGGTAATCTGTACATTTGCAAACCTTCTATAGATATCATATACGAAAACAGCTCTTACATACAAAAATCTTAAACATTTTTAGCCAAAAATGTATTTATTTTATATATAACGTCTGATATAATTTGTTTTATTATTTATAGACTATCAGCGGCAGCATTGATTTAAGATCACATTGTTAATTTACAGGCTGTTAAATGCAACCTACACTAGCATAGAACAACCAAACATGTTTTATAGTTAGTTTAACATGTTTGTTAATTTTTTTGTTTGTTACAGTTTTATCTCTTTTTAGCTTTCATTGTGTAAATGTTGAGACAATGTTGTTGCTTGCTGACCCTGGTACCAATTTCCCCGAATTCATATGCAGCTCACATCACAGGCTTTTGATTGTGTGTTTTGTTTTTTGTGGTAGCTTTAACTATTAAGTCTTCCCTGGAGGCGTCTTGAGAAAAGAAGTGTTCCTTGTGAACTGTCTAAAAGCCACAACAAAAAAGTGTTTGCTAAAAACTTTTTCCAAATAAGGTACTATCAAGAACGTATACTTTGGTGGCTCCAGTGGATTGGGCCAATGTCATTACTGACCAAATGTTTAGGGCCCCAGCTTCCAACAGCAACATTGTTACCCTTGGACTCTTGAGTGATCCCCTTAACTAGTAATTAATGTGTTATTACACTTAAGAAATTGCTCTAAATATGTTATCTATAATGTTATAAGCTTTTCTTTATTGATTACCAGCTGTTGCTATGAGGGAAAACTTGCTAACAATGTAAAAGTTGAAAGACAATTGATTTTTAATAAGGGATAGCTTTGGAGTTTATATATTTAAAATGAATGTATTCATTTAAATTAAGTAAGATTTGTGGCAATTAAATATCTGAATTGAATATGTGTAATGAATATAGTGTGGGCGGCACAGTGGCTTAGTGGTTAGCATGTTCGCCTCTCAGCATTGGGTGGTCCTGGTTCGAATCCCGATCTGGGTGGAGTTTCCATGTTCTCCCCCGTGTCCGCGTGGGTTTTCTCTGGGTTCTTTGGTTTCCTCCCACAGTCCAAAAATATAGATTCCAGGTAAATTGGATGCTCTAAATTGCCCTTTATAATGTGTGTTTGTGTGTGAAAGAGTGTGTGCCCAGCGATAGATTTGTTCTCTGTCCTGGGTGTATCTGCCCAGCGCCTGAGACTGGGCATGAGGAACCCCACCGCAACCCTAGTAGAGGAACAAGCGGAAGATGATGGATGGATGGACGGAATATAGTGTGAGTTGTGATGACGGTGTCCACGTGGTTGCTTTATTGCGTAAATTTATCAGTTGGTTTTCCAAGGACACGATAGGAAATGACTGAGCCAAGTTTCAGCTTTGTAGGTACTTGCGAGGATCCCAATCCAAAAGAGGTGTTGCGTTCGATGTCGATGCCAAACAAACAATTGAACTTGGGAAATCAAGAACCCATTAGTTTTTCCAAAGACATGGTAGGTAATCATGGTTCCAAGTTTTAGACTTGTAAGAACTCAGGAAGACTCTGATGTGACACTGGAGGGGTCTTGCATTCAATGGTGATATCACACAAACCATAAAACGTAGGAAGTTGAGAATCACGAATCCATATAGACTCATGAAGACCCATATGTGGACCTGGCTGGCTCTTATGTATATCAAACAAACCATAAGACTTATGAAGTTCAGAAGGATTTGGTTTTTCCAAGGACACGATAGGGAATCACAAGTTCCAGCCTTGTTCAGGAAGGCTTCAGGAAGTGGGGGAATCAGTGATGAATGAGGACTTTTCCTTAGAAATAAATATAAAGTTTTCAATACCATATCAATAATATTCTCAGAAGAACACATTGATTCCTCTACACATTGTATAATTTGTTGTGTAATTTGTCCAGATTGCTATTCTTAGGTGTCTGGCCTGTCAGTGGGAGGTGCAGACAGATAGTGGGAACACGAGATAAGACATGGCTGGACTGAACTTCCAAGCCTATGGTGGCGAGATTAAATATTTAGTTTACCTGCATAATGGTCGAACACCGTCGGGACATATTCCTCAGGAAAAGCGTCGTTGGCGTAGCTCATAAGTAAACATGTCTTTCCGACGGCTCCGTCTCCCACGACCACACATTTTAACATCTTCTTCCCAGAAGCTGTGCAGGTCTCGTCTTCAGACCCAGCAGGCGGCTTGCTGTTCGACCCAAACATGGCTCTTACTGTTCCACAAGTCTTAGAAAATACTTTTTTAGTTATTCGGAAGCATACTCGACGAGCTGCTTGTCCTTATAAACGAGGCGTGATGACTCCCCACGTCTTGCGTTAATGCGTCAGGAACCACTGCCTTCCTAAACCAACCGGCGCCATCAGACGCGAATCGGACAAAACTTACTGTCAACCCGTCAACTTTCATCTCGGAACATTCTGCCTTCTCAGCTCCCAACCGGGAATCGCGCACAAATCGGCTTTGTTGGTGGATTCCGTCCGGCGACCTCGTAGCCGCTCGGCTGGTCTCACGTCGTCCGTGTGTCAGGAAACCCAAGCTTTCAGGGAGAATGCCATATTAGGCAGGAGTGGGCTGGGAACAATGGGGGCTCTGTGCAAACCCAGCCACCAAGAAAGACTAGCAGCAATATGGATGAAGCAACATTAACACGAGGGAGGAGATGAGGAGATGCAGACAACGCAATCTGAAGGCGGACAAACGAAAACACAACAAACTAATAAACCTAAAGCCACCTGTCAGGTGTCTGAACAAATATTATTAAGCAATTTTAAAAGCTTTACCAGCATTACAAAGGATAATACATATCACCCAAAACTGGGGTATGAAACAAACAAAGCCCAAACTACAAAAATTTAATAAATTAACAAAAAAAAGTAATTATAACAATAGCAACTAGAAATGGAAGTTTGTGAACAAACTTCAAAAAGTTAGCTTGGAAAGGATACGTGGCTAAAATAACAAAGACCAGGTATAAAGTTTTTTTAAAATTCCAATTTTTAATGGAATCCCATGGGTAAAATGCTTTGAAAGAGTGGCGAGGTACAAAAACCGTATGCCATATGGCTCCAAAAAGCACAAGCAATTAAAGTGGCTATGGGTTCTGCCAAATATCAACGTTGTACGTTAAAAGCTGCAGAATGAGAAATGTTTAAATTTTTTGTGTGAAAGTAAAAATAAGAACAAGCTAACTTGATAATAGTGGTATCTATAATAAAAGGCGCTTGGTGTGTGTCATCTTTATAGTGATTGGCCCACGGGTGGATTGGAGGAGATGATACCAGGCGCTTTGGCGCCAAGTCTGTTGTGCATTAGTGTGTGTGAGTGGTAGTGTGGTGCGACAGTGACTCAGGACCAGTTGGATGAGGGGACTGGTGTGCTTGCTCAGTTCTTGGAATTGCAGAGCTTTATCATGTGTGTGGGTAGCTCCCTTTTCATCAAGGATAAGGGTCCTGGAGTCTTTATAATCCACTTGTGTGTGTGTGTGGGGGGGGGGGGGGGGGGGTCACAGAAACATATAGCAGACATTTTTTAAATGAAATGGAAAATTGTATGACACGTTACAGATTTACAGTGCATCCAAAAAATAAATCTTGCATTATGAGCTGTTTTGCAGAAAATAATGTCTGTAATTTATTTATTTTGTCTAAATGTACCTGTTCCATTAAAAAAAAAAGACTGGCTATATAAAAATATGAAACATTTAAGTCAATTTAAGAACTCTATTATTAAACGGGACAACCACAACATAATGCCCACTAATATTCAAAATAGTAATTTTATGTCCAATATCTTAAACTTAAAACCCATAGAATGGTATCATAGTCAACATTTCTAATTAATTGTAATTATAGTGGGACAGTGAGAAGATATTTAATTGTAAAAAAAAATGATTAAAAACTTCCAAAAACCTGAATAAAAGCATGGGGAATTTTTTTGCCATCTAGTTTGAAGGGATGTTCTAATATAGTAAGCTTTTGTTAGTGATACAGACTTTTATTTCTTGAAATAAACTAAACACCATAGAAAGAGAACTAAAACAATTTTAAATAGTTTCTGTCCTTTTCTTAACTTGTGCCTTTTACCCCACACCCATCTTTCTAACCATGGTAATTTCTTAGCAATAAAATGTCTGACATTCATAAAGAAGTAGGCGTTATATGGGCTAATAAACCTACAAATAGGTTTTAAGAAAACCTGTACTATTAAAAACAAAATAAATGTGTTAAAATACATTGCTTACATTTATAACCTTGGACATATTTTGAACCTGCGGCTCACACGATGGTGGACCACCTGCATTGTTCCCTGTCAGTTTTTATATTTATAATTTATATTGCGTAATTTGTTGTGGTGTGTGGCACATTATTCCAGGAGAACATTGTTTTGTTTCGCTGTATATTGCACAACTATATACTTTTGGAATGATAAATAAAAACAACTTGAACTTAAGAAGCTGGATATGCGATGATTACCTATAGGCCATGTATTATATACAGTTTTAGACGTATTAAACCAAAACTCACTTACGGTTATCTTTTCTTGATTATTTGTTACAGTTTTAAAAAACTTCTGTTTTTAGTTTAGCAAGTCAAAAAACACGAAAGCAGAGACGTCTTCCTGCTAGACTTCAGACTTAAAGAATATCAATTTTCTTTTGGCAAGTACTGATATACTGGAACGTTAAAGCAATATGTTGTATGGTTTCCCTATTGGCCACATGAGGACATAAAGGAAACACAATGCAGTTTAAAAAGTGTTGGTTGTAGACATTAGCTTTATTTTTAGAAAAGAAAAAAGTTAGAGATGGCTATCTTCAGCTAAGAAATAAGTGATGCACTTTCAGAGCCTAATAGCAAACCTGTTAACTGTGGCAATAAAATGATATTGTTTCTTGGCTTGATTTCAGATTGGACTGCAGTGCCTCTAATTAGTGACACAAATCTTTTATATATATTTCAAACAGCAATGGACAATCTAGAGTAAAACGGGCATTTTAAAGCCATCTGGAATATACATACAGTCATAACACACAGCTTTTTACATTTACATTTGGTCATTTAGCAAACGCTTTTATGCAATGCGAATTACAAGTATCCCAACTTGATCAAATTCCTGGTTAAAAGTCTTGCTCAAGGAACCACATTGGTAACTTCAGTGGACCTGGGATTTGAACCCACAACTTTCAGATTGATCGCCAAACACCCTAAACACTGAGCTACCATGCCTACTGGTACATGTTTTGTAGTGTTGGCCATGTGAAGCTTTAAGTTACAAAAGACCATTAAGGTTAGATTATTGTAAATGTACCTTTAAGAGGATGATTTAATGAAAAAATAAAATGCATAAGAATTTTGAGTAGATCTGAAACTTTTGATCATATTAGCCCTATATTACCTTATGAAACTTGCACTGACTCACACTGAGGTTTTACATTAAATAATAGCATATTAAGTGCACATAATCAGAAACCACAGTATCAGTGTGAACTTTCTGAGTAAGGCAGGGCAATGTTTTTGTACTGAGTTTCTCTGTGTCTGAGTCAGACATGTTCTTTCCATATTTGCATGAATTTACTTTGGGGGTTCTGGTTTTCTCCCAGATTCGAAAGACATACAAATAAATTTTAAATACTAAATTGCCGCCATGACCATGAAACTGAAACACCTGTCATTTTTAGTGTAGGAGGTTTCATGGCTAAATTGGAGCAGCCTGGTGGCCAATCTTCATTAATTGCACATGGCACATGTAAGAGCAGAGTGTGAAGGTTCAATTAGCAGGATGAGGGCACAGTTTTGCTCAAAATATTGCAATACACACATTATAGGTGACATACCAGAGCTCAAAAGATTAGTTTGATAAACATGAACGTGAAGCTGAACATCTCCCATAGCCTGCACAGTCACCAGATCTAAATATTATTTTCACTTTGGGGTGTTTTGGAGGAGCAAATCAGGAAACATTTTCCTTAACCAGTATTATGTAGTGACCTAGCCAGTATCCTGCAAAAAAATGGCTTAAAATCCCTCTGACCACTGTGCAGGACTTGTATATATCATTCCCAAGACAAATTGACGCTGTATTGGCCGCAAAAGGAGGCCCTTCACCATACTAATGAATTATTGTGGTCGAAAACCAGGTGTTTCAGTTTCATTGTTCAACCCCTGTAGATAGATAGACAATAAAAACTAATAGATTTTACATTTATATATACTTAAATATACAATATGGCAGTAGCTTTGTACTAGATCATCCTGTCGTAATGAATGTGAAAGTGTCATAGGAGTTGCAGATTATGGAATATTTTACAGTACATTGTGCATTAAATAATGGATACTTTGAACTTAGCATGGTTCAGCATAGTTTGGACAGCAGTACTGTCTCTGCAGAAATCCCATTGTACAACCTTAATGTAGTAGGAGAAATATATCACACATGGTTCTTTTTTGCTGTAATAATCTTCAACTGATTGTGCTTTTCTGTTGTTGGTTGTAAAAGATATGAGGTATTGTCTAAAATGTCTAGCAGCATGTTGTGAACACTTAAAAACACTTAGATCAATAAAAGATATTTAAAAGTACAAGTTTACTTATTAGTTCATGTTTTCATTGACAAACTTTAAAATCCCATCTCAAGTCTGAGAAGTACCGAATATGAAGGCTGTTGTACAACATGGGTCCCTAATGCAGTTTATGTTGTTTGCATAGCAATTATTCTTTAAAAAATTGTATTTTAGAACATGGGATTTAAGATCTTATTGTTATTTATAGAAAACCTCAAACAAAAACGATATACAATGTAATTTTGTGTTGCAAACGGGATACTGTGTTGTGATGCAAAATTCTTAAAGCTGTCATGTAGGGGGCATCGATTTTGAAGCAATTACCAAATATTTAGTATTACTTACACAAAAGTTGTGTAGCTTTTGTAAACAGTTAGAAACACCCAATACTAGAATCAACTAAATGCACTAAATGGACTGGTGCTGACAGGAAGAAGTAATAGTTAAAACATGTTTGTTCAAAACCTATTGTATACATTTTATAGTTTCTTTATGATCCTAAGTAAACAACGCTGGATCCAAACTAATGGTATAGCCCAGGTTACAAAGAAGTTATTTTACCGTTGCATTTCGTTGATTTAAATAAGTTTACTTGTTCTCCGCATGTCTTTGTGGGTTTCCTTAGAGTTCTTTGGTTTCCTCCCTCAGTCCAAAAACATGGAGTCAATTTAAATTGAATACTCTAAATTGCCAAATTTTGTGTGTGTGTGTGTGTGTGTGTGTGCGCGTGTGTGTGTGTGTGTGTGTGTTTGTGTGTGTGTGTGTGTGTGTGTGTGTGTGTGTGTCCAACAAAAGATTGGTGCAGTTTCCAGAGTTTTTAATATACTAAAAGAATAATGGATAAAAGTACTTACAATAAGCGTGTCAAAAATATTTAAATATAAAAAACATAGTATAATCTCTTATGGCCATAATATTATTAAAGTACAAGATGGTGAACAACGCTGTTGTTCGGTCTTAATGACCTCAGTTACCAGTTAACCTGCTGGTTGCATTTTCAAACTTTTTCTGATTGTATTGCAGGCATTAGTTTTTAAATTTGCTGATTTGGAAAAAAAATTACTGTAAAAACACGAAGAATATCATTATCATCCATTTGTTAAGAGATATACACTATGCTTCGACAATAGGAATGCACATTTGTCATGTCAATAAAGCAAATTGGATTTGACTTGAATTGAAATTGAGTGTGTGCGTGGGGGAGAGAGTGTGTGCGTGTGCGCACTTTTAACAACGCTTTATTTTAACTAAGGCAAAGTTTCAAAGGGTATCAAAGAAGAGACCTTCTAGCATCTAGAGAGAGAGAGAACGAGTGTGTGAGGTGTGTGTGTGTGTGTGAGTGTGTGAGTGCCCAACGATGCATTTTTAATTTTTTTTTATTTTATATTTAGAATTCAAATTCTTCTTACTTTATTTACCGATGACAATACATTTACAAGAAAGGTCTAGTAAAAATAACTGAAATTGGCTCATTTGTTTTTAGGTCAAAGGTCAAAATGCGATTGGCGCCCTGTCCTGGGTGTATTTGCTCAGCGCCCGAAACGTTCGTAGAGGATTAAGCGGAAGCTAATGAATGAATGACATTTGTTCGGTTTGTGTTTTATTATTGTGGCGACTTAATGACCATGAGAACATGGGGGGTGGAGGTAGGGTCCCGGGCTGAGACCCCTGCTCTACAGTGCCTCGACGCGCGCGCCCTTCTGTCGCCATGGCACCACGGCTCGCGCTGGAGATTCCTTTGCCAGGCAGATGCAGTCAGTGCGCATGCGCGTCGTGGCGGGGTGCGCGCGTTGTCCGCGCCTGGCACAGTCTCCGCGCTACAGAGCGACTCTGTGAAGCCGCAGGGCGCAGCGTTACCATGGTCCTCTCCATCCCGCCGATACATCCCCGGCCGGCGCGTCTCCGTCTCCCCTCCGCCAGCAGATTCGGAAAAGTGTGCGCGTTTGAGCAGCCTCGTAGCTTGAGCACAGAATGCACGGGGGAAGAAGAGGACTGGTGGCGCCACAGAATACTTTTTTGGAAAATATCGTCCGACGCTCCAGCGGTAAGTGGAGCTCCCCCTTTCTTTCTGTTTTCCTTTTTTCCGTCGCAGGTGCATGAGGGTCCGCATTCAGCCATGCATCACTTAACTCATTTTACACCAAAAGTTGTCCCATCATCCTTTATTACAGTTTGGAAGCTTTTTAGTGAGTTGTAAGGAAAAAGATCACAACTTGGGGAATCTATACAAATTCTTCATTTGCAAAAAATATTTAGATAAATAGGAAAAAAAAGTTTTAATCTTTTGTTCCATAGGTTTAATGCAACCGTAAGATACAGACAATATAGACAAAGAGAAACAACGTTTAATCCCTTATTCAATAGGCTTCATGCAGCTGCAAGATGTTCACATAAAACCAGGTCCATCTACTGTACAAAACGATGTCGGCCATTTATTACCTAATTGATCCAACACAATTGTTATTACTGTATTCTTTTTAGCTCATATTGTATTGGACTCCAATTTTCAATGAATATTATTCAGTCTTTCTTCAAACTGTCAAAAGTTAAATAGGTTTTAAAATTCATTATGAAGAACCAATAATCGCATAATAGTATTAATGCATTTCAGTTTTCCATGCTCTCTATAGAAGAAAATTAATTGATTTTATTTGTTTAAAACGTTATTACTACATTTGGGCTATGCAGTTCATCCTACAGTACACAGATTGCACGTCCTGATCAATTTGGACCTGATGCTTCGTGAGCGTCGTGGTCTCATGCTGCAGCCGATGGCCACACAGCATTTTGGTGAGAGGAGGGATAAGATATAGGCTCCTAAATAAAATTCAAAAACTTTTTAAAAAACAAAATTATGAGGCACATGTAGTTGCTCATTACTAATGCTGCAAATGCTAATTTATCTGACCTACATGCAGCACTTTTTGCTTTTGGAATCAAGAAGAAATATTCTACAGTCCTGTTTTTTGTATGAGATGATTATAGAAAATGTCTTACTTTACAAAAGCTTACATGATTTACTATTTTGTTTAGGTCCTTTACATCTGAATGCTGCTTATAGTACAGCTTCAGCATGTTTATTTCACAACTGAGAATGGTTTTGAATAAGTTTGCAAAAAGTTACAAATGTACTAAATAGAAGGGATAATGCACCTCCTTTCATTTTGCCATCATTTGCATGGAAGCCTACATTTTAGCACCTTCTTCAGTGGGTTAACTTTATAATTAAGCACCATGTTAATTTGCTTTTGCTGTTTTTTCCAATTTATTATGAGTATAGTCATAGATGGAGTCAGAGTATTGTACTTTGTTGGACCTGATTAGTTTGTGGTCTTGGACACCAGACTATTTTAACATTTCCGTCTACAGTGATAAATTAATTAGACATTAACAATACAGAATTTATGGAATTACATCCATTCTGTTAAAAACTGCATAGGCTTAACCTGGTGTAAGTACCACTCTGTATGATTTTGCCATTTTGCATTACATAAGAACAAAACACTACCCTTTGTCTTTTTAATTCATGATTAGGTCTTTTTCAGAGCTACTCACCAGTAGGTGTCACACAGGAACAGATCTAGTTTTATCACATTCACTCTGCTAAGAACTCTATATACACAAGTGCACTAAATTCCTTGATGTTGAAGGCATGGTGATGAAACCGTATAATGTAATTTAAAAAGTTTCCAGTCTTTTTATGCAACATTTATCTCCTTACCTGCACAGTGAGAAGTGGCATAGTCTTGCAGTATAAGGATCTCAGTTTGATGTGGTTTTTCAGACTGATGAGTAAGGTCCTTTTTTGTGTGGATTTGGCATGTCTCTTCATCTTTGTATGAATATTCTCTAAGTTTCAGAAACATGTACGTCAGATAAGTTGGCGCTACTTAACCACCCCAATATTTAATGTGTTTTCCTTTTCATGGTGTTTCACTGTATTTTACCCATGTGGCTGTCTCATTAAGTGACTCTAATTAGGACAAACAACTGAAAATACATACAGTATAAAGTTTATTTTCAGTTCAGGTGTTATGAACAGTAACAAAATCATAAAATACAAACACACACTGTAATATTTAATTTCACTTCCTTTACATCCTGCATTCACTGCGACATTGTTTTACACGTCTTTGTGGAACATTACAACATTTGCCTCTGTGCTTTTTTCTGAGTAGATTTCCAATTTAAAAACTTTTAAACTCTGCGCACTGTAGAGGGACCGGTAGCTCCATGGGTTCTGAAATGCTGCATAGCTGAAATACAAACCTACTTTTTTTTTTGTATAATTAGTTTATGCTTCCAGGATGATTTAAGTAGATTTTTACCCCAGTGTCTGTGGCTTTATAGATTACCACCCTTTGTGATGCTTAAATTATATCTAATTCTGAGGTGAATGGTGTCAAATTGCCTTTACACGAAGGTCTTTAAACTTGTGTATTCACTCTTGGACAGTATAAAAATAGAAAAGGACCATGTGGTTGTGGATTTGTTTGACTTGGTTACTATTATGTCTTTATATGAGGTGCAATAATAATGAGTCACATTTAAGGTAATGTCATTATGTTTTTTTTTCTTAGCAGACAGAAAGGGCCATTTTAAAACCCTGGTGCGTTTGGTGGGGGAGTAATAATGGTAACTGGGAACAATAACATACAGGAATCACAATGTTAAAATACAAATGACTGGAGAGACTGTGATGTATTTAGTAGTTCTTAATTTGTGACAGTAAAGGCTTTAGGGATTTAGGTATTGGCACTGCAATTAACAAATATAAGATACTAAAGTTAGTTCAAAAAACACTATAAACTGTGTTGTGCAAACTACCACTATTTCTGTGATATTGTGTTTGTATTGTCTTCATGTGTTAAGCGTTGTGTTCTTAACTCTCCCTGTCAGAATGCGCAGTTACAAAGGGATTATGCAATATATCATGCTCTACTGTACCGTTGCTGCCCCTGGCTATCAGCCGCATGTTATTCTGTGAGAGTTGTAACAGTGCATGTCATTATCATAAACAGAGATTGAAGGATAAGTAAAGGATAGATGACTCTTATAGGGTTGTAATAGAGTAAATGAAGAGAATATAAAAGCTTGAATTCCAAATTTGGGAGCTAAAACGGTTATTGATTTGAGTCATGGAGTTGGATAATAAATTATGTAAAATAGAGAACTGTGACCAAATGTAAAGAAATAATGGGAAAATGAGGCCGGAGAGGAAAATGCAGTATTTAACCCCAAGTTTTTGATTGTTTTTTATTTAATTGTATTTGATTGTAATAAGCAGCATAGTGGTCTATATAATTGTAATACATTTTATAACATCTTCCTTAATTGGTTTCATGCCATCTATCTATTTCCTCATAAGAGCTAAAATTTAATAATTTGAAAAACAAAGCAAATACTTAAGCATAATGCATACAAGTACTTAAAAATCATGCTTTGTAAAATTACAGGTACATTTTGTTTAACTGTATTGTTTTCTACATTAGCTCCACTTTGTAAGCATACAATTGCACTGGGAATAAAAAAAGCTTTCTTGTGCTTTTCTTGATTTAAATTGGCCTTTAAAGCGAACACACTGTCGCTTTGTTTTTATGTAGTTTTACAACAAAGTGATTCATTGCACTTTATTTAGACTTTTGTTAAATTATTCTATTGTTTTTTTATAATGCTATTGTTCTAATTATTACATTGTTATATATTCTGGTAAAGGAGCAAGATGCAAATTCAGATTTTCTGTACTACTGAGAATAAAAGCACATTTTGTCAGTATTTTGACTGTTTTATGTAAAACATCACAATGCTGTGTGATCAGTTAATCATATAGTCTTATGGTAAAGTTACATGGTTTACTTAACCAATCAGTTAAACATCTAGTATATAGGGAGTATTGTCTTTATGAATAATTCCTATGTTCGAACATATTGGAAAGAATAAAAAATAAAATATTAAATGTGCTGTGGACTTTGGGACAAATTTCATGTGGGTTATGTTTTTTTTTAACCAACATATTTAATCCAGTTTATGTTTAATACTATTGATAAATAGTAAATGTGTAGAATTATATTTGCTCTGCAGTATTGTTCTTATTCGTGGTCCTGGAGGTTGACAGCTATGTATATGTTAATGATTTTCCTCCTTAAACACACCCATTTTACTCAATACTGGGCTTTTAATGAGCTAGTTAGGTGGTGCAGGTATGTCTATGCAAGTGAACACTAGAAAAAGACATACAGTCTGACTCCAACACCAAAAGCGAGAAATGCTGCTGCAGACCATGTTGAGATTTGTTTTATTTAAATGAATAAAACATGGAATTTGGCCAAGTGAATTTAAACATTTGTGTTAAAAAAAAAACGTAAGTCTATTAGTAATACCAAATTGCCTCTTGGTGTAAATGTATAATTGTGTTTGTGTATCTGCCCTGCAATGAGCTGAGGTGATCCTGGAATAAGTGATCCTAATTAGAATAATGTAGAAAATGTGAGATCTAGTGTAATTAAAAACATTTACAGTAGAAGGCAGTAGCAGTAACAGAATTCTTACACAACTTGCTAAGAATTTGTTTATCATGCAGAATGTAATCGTGATAATAAAATATTACTTAAAATAGTTAACAATTTAACACAATTTTAAAACATCTGATTTTATTTCCAGATCGTTCATTCATTTATTCATTATCTTCCACTTAAGATTAAAACAAGCCGTGTCTTTTTCCCTTTTTTATTTTTATTTTTACAGTTCCAACATCAAAGACTTTTAATAATTAAAAATTTGCATGTTCTGATTTGCAGAAAAAAAATAAAATTACTCGATTGGCTGATTTAAAAATTTGACACAAAATTACAAACAAAAATCTGTACCATTTCCTTAAAAAATGTATCTACTGTGGTCATTTCATTCAGTTCTGTTCAAAGATCATGCTAAAACTACTTAATCTGCAGATACATCTAATAACACACATTTTGATAATCATTTCTGCTGTCATCTTCGTTTACCTTGAAATTAAATTGTATACCTAAGTCTTTTTATTGTTTTTTTTTTCTATGGAGTAATGTAATGTTTTATGCTTAAGATCTGCTTAGGGTTAAGGTAGCATAAGTTTAGGATTAGCATAATCATGATTATGATAATCAAGGTTATATAACACAGTGAATTCGCACTGATAAAAGATGCAATATTGCAAAATGCATTTATTCTTTTTTCTGGAGAGCATGAACAGTGTGAACATTTTTTAATAAAACCCTGCAAAAGTAATCCTACTCGGGGTAAAGTGATAAAAGTGATACTAGCCCTAAGGAAATGCCGTCTCAGGTTAACACCGATGATTCACTGCTTGGAGCCTGAAGTGCTTACAAGTGATTTAAACTACTGACTGGTGTCTGCTAAATTCTCACTGAAAATGTCTGACCTTAGGATTTTCCTCCTCACAAACAAACTAAATGCTGACACACTGAAGAAATCAATTTAATATGTCATGTAGAGAAGAAATAAAGAATGCACAAATTGGCAAACCTTACTGTGTGTCTGTACCTGACAGATGCACATATGTCCTAATTGTCCTAATCATTTTTGCTAAGACACGTTTTCTCCTATCCGCATTAAGTTCAGCTGTGGTTGTCTGCTGTTTTTAAAGTGAGTTTTCATAGGCTTGTGAAGCCTATGTGTTTTCCCTTAAACAGTCAAAAATGGAGTTACTGGAGTTCTGCCTGTTGGCCTCCTGCATGGAGCTTGTTCAGATGGTGCAGCATGTTTCATCTTTCTCAATATGGCTCCTATTTACAATACACAAGGTAAGCCTTTGCCAGGAACACATCTGGAGTCTGAAACCCCTAAGCTTCGCCTACATGTTCTGCAAGAACACCTTATGGTTCAACTGGCACCAGGCTGGCTTGGCACACATTATATGATTATTCTAAGTGGGTATCATCTGGCATGAGAAGACAGTAATGTTTTGAGGATTATCGATAGGTTTGAGTAATTTAGTAAACAGACATACTGTATGTCAGTTGAGCTGAGCTGGCTGAATGTAGATGGATTCTTGTCAACACTGCTGACTGTTTTGTTGGTTTGTGAAATCGATCTGTGTAGGAGGCCAACAGGCTGGTTTTGTCACTTTCTAATTGTGTATTACTGTGCAGTATTCTGTCTTAAATTTGCTGTACTTAAAGAACATTAAAGGTTTATCTAGAACCAGTCACCTGACCAGCGGCATGGTGGTTATGTATAGATTTTCGCCTCTCATCGCTGGAGATTCCTGGTTTAAATCCGGGTGACGTTTTCACGTTCTCCCTGTGTCTATGTTGGTTTCCTCCCATAGTCCAAAAACATGGATTCAAGGTAAATTAAATGCTCTAAATTGCCTCATATAGTGTGCGTTTGTGTGCTCTCCTTTGTGGCTTTGAGGAAGTGTGCCCGGCGCCCTGCCCTGGGTGTGTTTGCCCTGCACCCAAAACGTTGGAACCCCCTCAACCACCTCCATGCCACCAGGATTGAGTAAAAGGTAATAAATGCCAGGCAAACATAGTTCACCTACTACTGTTTTTTTGTACTATAAGAGAACACGATAACTACTCGAGGAAGACAATCACCGAAAAAACCCACAAACCCACACAAAAGAACTGTGCCAACTATGACTAGGAATTAAATGTAACATTTTAGTTATTAGGCAAGTAATCACCACTTCAGTCCCATGCTGTACTTATATGATCATGTTATGACTTATATGATCATGTTATGACTAGCCACAAGTCAATTCTGTTCATAAATAAATCCAAATGTCACTGTTCAAGAGCTAACAGCTAAACAAAAGGAATTGGGAATTGGAATCCCTACATGAGCAAGACAAATGTGACGGTGCAAAGGAAAAAAACATGAAAATAGAACCATGTGGCAATGAACAACAAACTGATGAATACAATTAGATATGATGTGAGTGTTTCACAGTCTCTATGTGCAGCTTTGACATTTAGTGCAGGTGTTATTAACTGGAAGAGATGTGAGCCCTGTCAGTAACATTAGCCATTGGGGTAGTGAGATCTTGACTCATCACTTTAGGAGATGCACTCCACTGAATGGTGGGAGGAGTGGGAGAGAAATGGGAGGGGAAAAAAGGATGTACTGTTAGGATAAAGTGCAATATTGCAAGACTCTATCTATCTATCTATCTATCTATCTAGCTAGCTAGCTAGCTAGCTAGCTAGAATTGTCTTGCGGTATTGCACATATAAAGAGTGCACATATATGATTTACCTTATCTTATCTTATCTTATTTACCTTATCTTATTCAGATAACATGATGGTGCAAAATCAAAATAAACTGATAGCAGACTCTAAAATAAACTACCACAGAAATAGACGGCAACTAAATACACAACTGTGTCAGCTGCAGGAACTAGGAACCAGGCAATACAAATGAAAAAATCAACACTTCATAAAATGACACTTAATAACACTTTAATACCAATACAAGAAAAAAAACCAAAACAACATAAATTAATTTATAAAACAAATAACATTTTGCATGAACAGAAGAAATGGGGAAGATACAGCATGCTTTAATATAATTCACAAATACAAATAAAGTTTATACAACTATTCTTTTTGGACAGATCCTTCCAGAAAAGGCAGATCACTTTTGACAAATATTTCAGTGTTGCTATTTTGGTAATAGCAGGGACAAATGACATCACGTTGTGACACTGGTTTTTCATTCATTCATTGGCTTCCACTTATTCCTTTATGAGGGTCGAGGTGGGGTTCCCTATGCCCATCCAGGGGAGAACGTCTCGGGCGCTGGGCAAATACACCTAGAACAGCGCGCCAATCCATCGCTGGGTACACACTCACTCAAACATTCACACACTATACAGGGCAATTTAGAGCATTCAATTTGCCTTCATGGTTTTGGATGGTGGGAGGAAACTGGAGAACCCGGAGGAAACACACGCAGACACAGGGAGAACATGGAAATTCCACCTAGCTTGGGATTCGAACCGGGAATCCCCAGCGCTGTTTAGCACATCCAAATGTGCTAACCTCTAAGCCACCGTGCCACCACACTGTTTTTTTTTTGTAATTTTTCTCTTTACTGTTCATTCATTTATTCACTATCTTCCGACTGATTCTCTACCCAGGGTATGTGGAGGTTCCCCATGCCCATCCAGGGAAGAACGTTTCTGGCATTGGGCAGATACACCCAGAACAGGGTGCCAATCTATCTCTGGGCTCACTCACACAGCCACACACACAAACACACACTATATGGGGCAATTTAGAGCACTCAATTTACCTTGAATCCATATTTTTTGACTGTGGAAGGAAACCCATGCGCACACGGGGTAAACATGGAAACTCCGCACAGATCGGGATTTGACTCAGGAATCCCCAGCCCTAAAAGGTGCTAACCACTAAGCCACCATGCCGCCCTCTTTATTGTTAATAAGTAAAATATATGGCATACATACACATATAATGAATGTGCTCTATAAGTGCTTGTACTTATGTGGTGCTGTCTATGTTGCACTTCTATTAGAAGACTACAAGAAGTTGAACACTGCTGAAGGGCAATCGAGTGCTGATTTATTGACGTTGCTGGCACAAACACCTTTACAACGGATCAACCTTTCACACACATTACCTAATGTTTTTATTTACAAAGTGGTACCACACTTTGGAGAGTTTCCTGTAGGTTCTTTTTCCACTGATGCTATTACAGTAAATGTATGTGAAGATGTATTACATGACATACACTGGTTCTCATGGACAGCTTTGTCATCACAGGCAGTAAATGCGTTTATATGTTTGAAGCTGGAATGAATCAATGAAAAAAGACACATAGACATGCTAGGAACAGATGAGTGGACACAGAATTCACCACATTATCTCATCACAATAGGATCTACAGATTGGATTTGGGTCATACTGGCCCTTAGCAATTTCTCTATTCTTACTGGCCCTGCTTTCTGAGGTCCCTATAATAAGGCCCTGCCATGAGTCCTTTCACAGGTCATCACATCACTTTACCCTCTTGATCTATCCTCTCAGCCAGACAAGACCAAGATGGAGAATAAAAAGTATAATTTGTTTAAACAAGAATCAAATCGGCCACCTTTTTTATTGGTTTTCATAGGCCTCTCATTTTTGAAACAGTATCTTTCAATTTCTCTCTCACCCACTTTCTCTTTATTACTTACTGGATCTCTGCACGTCCTCTTCCATGCAATTCATGTAAGACATTTTTAGTATTATACATGATCAGGTTGTTCCAGTAAAGATACAGATGTCAGCACAATTGAGTTGCCTGAAAAATGTTATTTTTGAAAGGCACTGCAATGGTGTTCGGTGAGAGTGAGATCTACTGTAAAATAGATTTGTATTGCCTTTTTTTTCAGATATAAAGTCTCTATTTTAAATTGTTATACCATTACCTTTTCAAACAGAATAAACTCGATGCAAGATGGAGCATCGTTAGGCATGACATGATTTGACATGATTTTGGACAACGGATGGGTATTGTCAGCCTTCTCTTCTCCTGAAAGTGGTATGGGTGTGGAAGCTTATTGATTACAGTGTTGGGTTATCAATCTGAAGATTGTGGTTTTAAACCCCAAGTCTGCCAAAAGTTGGCAATTTGTGCCATTGCGGGAAAAACTCTTCACCAAAATTGCTTGTTTGTGTGCTGTATATTATAAAGTGATGAAGTGATCTATTTTATGTACTTACACACAGGAATACGTGCAGTGAAATACACACACTGAGTGAAGTGAGCACACATGCTCAGGGAGCAATAGGGGTTAGATGCCTTACTCAACGTCATCTTAGCCATAGTACTTTGTGACACACTCTGAATCAAACAAGGACCTTCAGGTTACAAGGCTGAATCCTTAACCACAAGCCTACGACTGCTCCATGGCTATACTCAGACTTCAACCATAAAGTTGGGAAACTTGTAAGTCGTTTTAGGTAAAAGCATCTGCTAACTGATGTCTGTGCTTTGGCGTGCATACTATTCATTTTAGAAGTTGTGTCCTGATTGTCCTTGAATATGCCACACTGTCATATTTGTAGATCAGATAAGCTGCAAGTAACTGAAATAGCTGAGAAAATGTTTGATGTTTGTAAAATGCAAGTGTAGTGCAGTGCTTAATTCTGGTCTTCCTTTCTTTACAGAGACTAGTTTCCTCTTGGGTAACGCCCAGATCGTCGAATGGCCTATAGTTTACAGTAATGACGGATTCTGCAAGTTGTCTGGCTACCACAGAGCTGAGGTCATGCAGAAAAGCAGTACCTGCAGGTGCGAGGCTTTTCAGTAATCATTAATCATTAAGTAATCATTAAGTCATCATTACAGCATTAGGTGTGAACTGTGTGATTTACACTGGATTGTAAAGACAAAAATTACAATCAATGCATCTTCACCAGCCACAGGGTTATTTTCATATGCATTCATTTTTAATGTGATGTGTAAACTGTTTTCTTTTTTTTAATGGTAAGTACATAAAAAAAAAAACATTAATTACGATTATTATATTTATATTTATAGGGAAAATCTGTGTATAGACCATGCTGTTGTCTTCTTAATGTACTCAAATAAATATTCAGATTTTGGAAGGTGGGGATTTTAATTCAAACCCATTCTGCAATTTTTTGTAAGTTATGATAATGACTCAGGGGGTTTCATAAGGTTATTCATGTTTTTACATATTCTTAAATACTTGTATTATAAAACATGAAAAATATATGTATAAATGACAAATCTCACATCATATTTAATTACACTGCTAAGCAAATCTGCTTAATTCCATATCTGGGTGTGAAAAAGAGCTTTAGGAAATGAGAACATCTTTAAGTGATTAGGAAAATAGGCTCACAGTTGCATATTTTTTCAATACTTATAAAGCAAGCCTTTAAAAGGGTATTTATTTAGTAAGAATGGGAATAATTGTCTTTAATATTTAAATTAACCGAGACCAAGACTTTGTAGTGAATATACTTATACAGCCTGCTTTGTTGCTAGTAAAAACTAAGAATGGAAATAAATGGAGATTTTTGTGCAGTAGAACACTGCATTTGTAATTTCAAAAGTAATTATTGTAATTATTAATAATTTCTTGATAAATAAATCAACTTGACAAAATGACCACGTCTTGAAACACTATCTTGGGAAATTGACTTTTTTCATTGGGTGGTTCTTCTAATTGCAAAGTGTCTCTCAACAGTTTTCCAGTGTCAGAAGCTATACTTGTGTTTTACCTGTGATTTGTTTTGCCTGGCTAAAAACTTTTTTTTTTTTTTTTTTCTTTTTTATTATTAGGATTTGTTGTGGTTCAGTAAACTAGAGGATGCCAAATCACCCAGGTTGGTTTGAGGTAGTGATTTGTGATATACCTCTTTAATGAGGTTTTACTGACAGAGCGGGCATTAGATTTTCTCAGCAAAAGCAATAAAAGCACTGTAGATTTGATAAGGCACTCTATTTTAACACCTTCTCATCCAAACCTTTAAAGTAATACGGCTACTTTTGAGAATTAAAAGTAATGAGGATAGTCTAAAACACTTTCAAAGGAAGTGGAAATGTAATGGACAAGCTTTGTGCACCTAGTGCAGTTAATTCCCTTGAGACATGCAGTCATTTTAGGTAACCGCTCATCAGAATGACCATAATCATGCACCATAACCAGAGAGAAAAGCATGAGGTGTGCAAGATAACTGTTTCTTCCTTTTTGGTGAGTCATAGCCACCTGTCTACAGGCTCAGACCTGGCCCCAAATATCTTCCTCTGCCCAGCAGTGACTGTTGCCATGGGGACAGCAACTTTTTGATTTCCTCCTTATAAAATCACTTGCAAGACTTTGTTACAGATCAGAAAAAAAAATATCAAGGCTAAGTCAGTTGTCCATAAGCCACAATCATAATTCTTATTTTTTTCCCAATAAATACAAACCTTAAATACAGTATTACATTGTTTACAAGTTTAAGCCTTACAATGAACGAAACAAAATCAAAACAATTACCGTATTTCTAAGCAAATAATCAGTTTGGATAATTGGTTTATGTAAAATTTATATGTAGTTTATCTGGTGCTGTATGATAAATTATGGTGCAGAATTCATTAATTTGGGAATATTATTCAATGTCTTAGATTCCCTGCAAACACCATAAAACATGCCCACGTAAAGAACAGAATGCCCTGTTTCATTTTAATTAATTTCCTTGTAATTTTATGTGCTTATTTTTAAAAATATCACTGAGCACAAAATGGCTGAAAACACTTATTCATCCCTGTATGAATTAAAAACAATAGTTTCTTATTACTATAAACATTAAGAAAAGACTTTAATATCGTATTCTGTGTATTAATAGGGATATTTCAAAATTGGTACTGGAAAAAGAAGTTTCCCAAAGTTCTGATGGGATCCTTATAGACACAACTTATAACAATATACAGTATTTAGTTTAATATTGTTTTTATTTTGGATTTTCTTAGCTGTCAGTCAAATTATTAAGCTAAATGTAAGAAGTGTGTTGTTTCCTCAATTAAATATATAATGCTCAGTAGACATACACTATATGTATTATCTTTTGTATCTTATCTATTAAAGTACTCAGAATAAAATTGCATTTGATAATTATTGCTAATATATAGACATTTCCCTCACATCCTTTGTTGATTTCTTGTAGATAGTTGTCGGCTTTAGGGATTTTAAGCTTCTGCATAAAATAGTTTAACAATACAGTAAATCAAAAGTCTGTAAAAAACCGACTTTATACTAGAATTAAACTGTAAGGGTAAAATCATGGGGCTTTAAATGGTCCGTATGTGCATGTGTCTACTCAGTTTTAACTTTGTTAAAATCAAACAGGATATTAGTGGGATCATTCAATGTGTGTAATCACCCACTCTCCTGTGCGCACTCATAAGTACACATTGTAAATTAATGGACACTGACAGACGAGGAGTTTATGAGCAGCTGTTAGTGTTATACAGGTGTGTGTACTTAACTAACTTTATTTTTTTTATTTTTCTCTTTTAACCTCCTGACCTCTTCTTTCTTTTCCTATTCTAATATCTTCTGAACTGTTTCCCTGTATTTTATCCCATTTTCCCCTTCTTTTTGGCAGTTTTATGTATGGTGAGCTAACAGACAAGAAGACAATAGACAAAGTACGTCAGACCTTTGATAACTATGAGTCCAATTGCTTCGAAGTGCTGCTCTATAAAAAGAACAGTGAGTATTTCTGACTGATACACTGATACTTTTTTTATATAATGCTTTTTGGTCGATTGGGTGATTGGTGTACAGTATCAATACTGTAGATCAAATGTAAATACAAGATCAAATGTTGATCAATGCTAATATAAATATTTTCACCGCACATTTTATTACTTTTACATAACATTAAATGTTTACACAATAATAGTATTAATTAATTTATTACAGGAAAAAACATCCTTTTGTCAAGGGTTTAGGAAATACTAAAAAAATACACTTTTATCATTATAAAAATTGAAAAAAAAAAAAAGACATTCACAGAAAGTACAATATACATTCTAAAAAACATTTGTTAAAAAAACTAATAATTATGAATGTACTGCCATTGATTTACTTATTCAAAGAGTAATTCATTACCAATTACTGCATACGAAATACTTTACTTGGTAAAATTTTGCATTGCTTCAAACATTCATTATCTTCCACTTAATCCTCGACTAGGGTCACAGGGTGGTTCCCCATGCACATCCAGGGGAGAACGTTTCGGGCGCTGGGCAGATACACTCAGGACAATCTGTCTATATGGAAAATTTTACCTTGAATCCATATTTTTGGACTGTGGGAGGAAAATGGAGAACCCGGAGAAAACCCACGCAGATACAGGAGACCATGGAACATCTCCTCCCAGATTGGGATTCTAACCAGGAATCCCCAGCACTGAGAGGCGAATGTGCTATCCACTAAGCCACCTTTGAAGCCGCCTTGCTTCAAACATATTTTAAATAATTTTAACTTAATCCTACACCTTCATAGACCTCATCTTACCGTAAGTGATTGACTTAGTTCTGACTTCATTACTTAAGTAATAAGAGGATTTACAGTAAAAAGGTCCCTGAAATCCTGATACAATCAACACTAAATACGAGCACTTTTTACACTGAAGCAGCATTAATTCTTTAGCTAGTGTGCAGTCTTTTTAGTAACTTCTATGAACTTCAGCATACGTGGACTCTTAAGTAGTTACCCTAAGAAAAAAAGTTTATGTATACCTTTTCAATCGTCAATGCAAAGGCTATGTGGTTTAAAAAAAAAAATAAAATAGAGGCCATATAAAGTGATTTCTACCACTATTAGACCTTCACACTTGGCGTAGGAGAAAAAAATAGAATCTGTCTGCTCTAAATCAGCATTCTTTGTTCTGTTTGTTTTTTCTTTTTTAGCTTAATTAATGTACTGTGTAATACGTGAGCTGTGTCTACTGTATAGTATTTAAGAAAGAAACATGTCCAAGTCATTTAGCGTAGCTCTTAAGGTCTGCTGACTTATTTTTACACCTTCCATTTGTCTGTCTACGCACTAAAGATCAATAGTCCTAAACCACTTTCCAAAGATAAGCCACTCTTGATAATCTGCTTCTTAAAGATCCCATAGTCAACTTTTTCACATCCTAATAGCACTACTGATTAAGTTCCAAGTTTGAGGTTTCTCACTTTACATTTTTATTTGCTGTTTGTTAACTTTTAAACTGTTAAAGTACTCTGTCATTCCGTCTGATCTCTCACATTTCATAAATCCTTCTATTTAACTGTCTTAGGGAGCCCAGTGTGGCTGTACATGCAGGTGGCACCAATCAGGAATGAAAATGATAAAGTGGTTCTGTTTCTCTGCACCTTCAAGGACATAACTGTCTTTAAACAACCCATTGAGGATGAGACCACTAAAGGTAAGATGATGCTTTTATGTCTTCTGTTGTAGGTTTGGCTTACAATACTTTTCTGGCTTGGTTGAAAGATAAGAATTCAATCTTGAAAAAAGAAACAAATCCTTTTTTAAAGAAAAAATTTATTGGTTTAATCGAATACAAATCACCTCTACAACTCCACACAACCTATAAAAAAAAAATTGAAAATATTATTTAAGGCCAGTATTTTTATATGATTTTAGTTGTTATGTGTCCTAGGAGAAAGCCTATATTTAAAATTACTGATATTGATGCCTACTGTTAGAAATCGAATGTTTGTTTTTAATGAAAGAAGAAAACGTTTTGGGTACTGGCAGATACACCCAGGACAGGCCGCCAATCTGTCACTCACACAGCCACATACTATATGGGGAAATTTAGAGCATTCGGTTGATCTTAAATCCATGTTTTTAAACTGTGGGAGGAAACCAGAAAACCCGAATGAAACCCACACGGACACTGGGAGAACATGGAGCCTCCACCCAGATCGGGATTCGAATCAGGAATCCGTAGCGCTGAGAGAAAAACATGCTAACCTCTAAGCCACTGTGCTGCCATCAGTTACATATGGTGCATTATGTATTTGGCCAGTTAATTTGTAATGTAATTGATAAAAAAATTAGTTAAGGAAGGCAGATAACAAGCAACAAGTCAATATAAAAAATATAGTGGGTAGTTCAAAGCTTAAATAAAAAGTAAATTACTAAAATACTTACCTTTCGTATGATAAAGTCTATTTTTTACATCCTGCATTGTGGGCCGAGTTGTTATTCTACCTGTTCCATGTGATCAGGTTAATCTGACCCTCACATCCGCAGAGCTGAATAAACCTGATCAGTTTCTGGTTTAATGTTTGTGATTTGTATGTTGTTTATAATAGTTTCTTTATACTCTTGTTTTTTGGCAGCATAAATCCATTACAACATAAAAGAAAAAAAAATCTCATTCTCTACAGCTGACGAGCAATATTTCACCCAGTTGCACAAAGTATCTGTCCATCAAACCAATTTTGAGAGTTAAACTCTAAAATTTTGAAACAAAGCATAGTTTTTTGTTTTTTTAGACGTTTAATACAAATTCTGCCTTCTGTCATACAGCTGGCTAGTAATTCTGATATGCCTGCTAAGCCAGAAATGCATTATGTTGTGTGCTTTGTGCAGTAGAGGGTGTAATGTGACAACAAGGCAAAGTTGGTGATTTTCACAAAATTCTGAAAAATTACAGATATGAGTTTGTGCTATTAAGCACTAAAAAATGCTGATGACAATAAAATGAATAAGTCCTGGAATATTAATTGAAGTCTTTTTAAATTTTAATTGCTGGACGAAATATAAGTTTTTTAAGTTGGTATGTTCCAGCATTAATTCTACAACTAAAACCAGACCTGCTGTTTCTAAGTATAGAATATATCTGGTTTCTTTCGCACACACTTAGCTTCTCTTGCAAATTCAGAACTGTCTTAATAATTACAGAGCTTTACTCCATAAAGAGATACAGTGTGAAAGGGCTATTACAAGGTCAATTAGAGATGCTGTTTCTGAACTGATTTGTGCATTGTTGTAAGTTGTAGCCTGTGATAACAGGGGTAGCGCAGGGTAGGAGCATGAGAATGGATGAGCTGTCACATTGTGTTTATAAGTGCTCACTTTCTCAGCAGTGCAGAGATGTGTACTGAGAAACTCTTCCTGTGTGGTGCGTGTGCATGTGAGATGGAGAGGAAGATTGATAAGTAGTGTCAGATCTCTTTATCTTTATTTCTTTTAGAGTTTTCTTTTTTTGTACCTCAAACTTGATTTTTTTGTGAAACTGCTGGTTATTTCAATATTGGCCTTTAGTTTAGTTGAGCTGAAACTTGCATCTAAAATCATGCTTTGCAATAAAATTGTAAACATTTTCAAACTTTCAAGCAAATTTATACGTCTTTAGTCCTAAATGTAGGCTGGAAAAATCCTTGAAATTTGTATACATATTTTTCTACACTACAGAAACAATACAACAGCTGTACATCAGTAATAAACCATAGCAGTTATGTTTAGTTCATTCATCAAATTCATATTTTGTTAATTACCAAAAACAATGAGTGTTTATTTACGTAGGTGGTTCTTTATGGATATTTAATGTGTTAAAAGTTTGTTACAATGAATGCAATAGTCATTTAATAATTAAAATTAAAGGAAAATAACGTTTCACTTATAATTGAAGATGCAAAAGGTAACATTGTGTTCTGCTGTTTGCTGAACTATTTGCTCATCTTTTTACTGAGCCTTGTCCTCAACCCTCAGAAACCACTTTCCTGAATGATCAAAATAATAACGTGATCTGAATATATAGAAATAAAATGAGTTCGAGGAGAAAAACAATGAGTACGGAGGAACATGTGGACCTATTTTAATAATTCAAGAAAGCCTGAGATAACCATTGAAAACAGGACAGATTAATGGCAAATAAAAAAAAACAACAACAGCAGCATTTAGTATACTTAACTATAATTATGCTTATTATACACTGCTAATGTTTTGTGGTACGACTCGGCTGCACACTGACATCTGCTTCTAAAACTCAATAAAAAGTAATTCATTTTTATCATGTTTCTTATAGGACTAAACAATTAACAAGTCATCTTATGAAGTGCTATTTCAGAAGCACTTGTT
>JAOUQT010302967.1:0-15863 GCA_025769995.1 Xyliphius kryptos | reverse complement strand
TATGCCTGCCCACCCCCCACCCCCCCCCCCACCACACACACTTATTTGGTCCTTCTGAATTGCCGTCATTATCATGATGATCCTCGTTTGCTTCTTTGTGTCTCGGAGCCAAACGCTGAATCAGCACTTTGCTTCTCCCGTTGGATCGATCAGAGAGCGGTCACCGGCGGTGCCCCCCTGACCAAATGAGGACGCTCAGCCGCCCTCGGTACACAACTAGCCCAGAGTCCCACCGAGTGATCCAAAGTGTCGCCATCTGGTGGACACGGAGCGACGTTCTGGATCGTTCGTTCCCTGCATTGCGGCACCACAACGCTGTCGCACAATTTGGCCAAGTTCCCGCATGCAGGAACCCTCGGAACGCCTTCTCAGAACAGATCCTCAAGTCAAAGGCTGGAACCCGCGGAATGGAATGAAAACCGGGCTCCAAAGCCAACAGGTTAAGAGTTTGGGGAGCTGGTAGCGAGGTGGACTAGCAATCAGAAGGTGGTGGGTTCAAATCACTGGTCCTCTGACGTTGGGTCCTTGGGCAGGACCCTTGAGCCTCATTGCTCAACCCTGTGCTCCCACCCCCGACCAAGTGGGGCAACTTGTAGGTCGCTTGGAATATGCCCCGTTACCCGGTCTTAAATTGGAACGACACCCAAGGAGCAAAATCCAATGGAGGACGCCCAGCAGAGGGCACCAGTCCATCACTGGGGCAATTAAGAGCATTTAATAAACCTTAAATGGGAGAACCCGGAGGAAACCCGCACGGACATGCGGACAAATATGGAATACTGATTGTTCGCCTATTCCTCTACGAGGGTCACGGTGGCGTTCCCCACGCCCAGGGGAGAATGTCTCGGGCGCTGGGCAGATACGCCCAGGACAGGGCGCCAACACTCAATCACACAACCACACACACTAAAGGGGGCAATTTGGAGCGCCCGGTTTACCTTAAATCCATGTTTTTTGGATTGTGGGAGGAAACCGAGAACCCGGAGGACATGTGGAGGACATGGAAACTCCACAAAGATTGGGATTCGAAACGGGAATCCACAGTGCTGAGGGGAGAACATGCTAACCACTAAGCCACCGTGCCGCCCGCTGTGAGAGAGCATTTCACTTCACCTTGAATCCATGTCTTTGGACCGTGGAAGGAAACCAGATCTGAAGATTCCCGGTCCGAATCCCGATCTGGGTCCTCCCCGTGTACGTGTGGATTTCCTCCGGGTTCTCAGGTTTCCACCCACAATCCAAAGGCCTAGTAGACGGTTAAGCGTAAGCAGAGGACGACCTTGTAGACGAAGCTGCAGATCTCAGGTTTAACGTATTGGCTTGGTGATCTTGGTCTGTGCTGGTGTTTCACATCTTCATCAGTAGAGGGCGTGGTGCTGTGATGCTGACAGTAGGGGGAGCCTTCTTGACCAGGTAATCTGCAGTATCTTCCCCGTATTAGTCACTGTATACTTAGGAACTTTTGAGACCCTCTAGCAACCTTTTTTGGTTGTATTGGAGATCCTTGGACATGTTCTTCTGTTTCCGTCCATGAGCCCTCACGGATAGAAACTCATGGCCAATCATCTAGCTCAACAACAGTGTTGGGTTCCAGGAGGAGATGGATGGATGGATGGATGGATGGATGCATCATCTTCTGCTTATTCTTCTACAAGGGTCCCGTTGGGTTCCCCATGCCCTTCCAGGGAAGAAGGTATCGAACGCTGGGCGGATAGACCCAGGACAGGGCGTCAATCCATCGCTATGTTCTTGTTGAAGGCTTGGGTCTGCTTCTTCTCTACGTGTAGGTCTTCCACGTAAGCTTCCATCGCGGCCTACAACTCCAAAAAAGAGAGAACAGAGCGCAAGAGAGGCATCTGTCACTATGGAGCCAGCGTGCCGCCACAGCTTTGAAGACGCTCTCTTCCCTCGCACATGGGTGAAAGGGGTCAAGCGGTGGTCAGGAACGTGGTTGTAAACAAGCTCTTCCTCGAGTTTCACTCTCTGCCCCCTGCGGCAATTGGCACACCGCAGGTCTTCGAAAGTGTGCACTTAAGTAGGGGGTACGAACGCCGGAAAAGCACGATGCCCATACATGTTCACGGGCAGCCCACTCAGGCCCCGTCCAGGCACAGTTTGTGACCACTGTGGTCAACGCAGTCTAGAAAAGCGCTCAAGCCTCGGAGGAAACCTGACCCCGGTGGCCAGAAGATGGCCGAGCGAGCGTGACCGGATATCCGAGAAGCCCGGCGCGGCGGGTCCTTATATAGACGACAAGGGAAGTGCAATCAGTAAACCACTCATTAAAGGCAGAGGTGCGGGGCGTCATTAGAGAAGAAGCGCGTCTCTAAATAAACGCTTCCAACCACAAAGAATGCCAAATCAGTCCGGATGTTACCGGCCGTCCTGTTTAAGGCTACGCGCTTTGTTCTTCGAGGTTCCTGGAACCATCGGAACCTCCATTTCTTGGAAAACGATCGGCCGACGTCGCCGAGGCAAGAGGAGGGCGTCGCGTCTGCAGGAGAACTTTTGAAGAACGTCTGCTCAACGTCCTGTTTCGTTAACCAGAACCAGAAATACAGCTTGTGTGCCGAAGTATAGGGATAGGCCTTAATGACCTGTTGACCAGTTGTATGACCTCAAGCCAGAAGGTCCGTTCCATCTACGGGCAGTCGTAGGTTTAGCGTCCAAAAACACAAGGCACACTGTAGGGGCAATTTAGAGTATTCAATTCACCTAGAATCCATGTTTCTGGACTGTGGAAGGAAACCGGAGCAAACCCATATGGACACGTGACGGACATGGAAACTCCACCCTGATCCGGATTCGAACCGGGAATCCCAAGAGATGAGAGGAGAACATGCTAACCACTAAGCACACTGTGAGAGAGATAATTTATATCTATCGCTGAGCATACACACAGACTGTAGGGGCAATTTTGAGTAGCCAATTTACCTTGAATCCATGACATAATTTTTATCTATCGCCAATTTATATATATATAGGGGCAATTTAGAGCATTTCATTTACCTTGAATCCATGACATAATTTGTATCTATCGCCAATTTATATCTATCGCTGAGCATACACACAGACTGTAGGGGCAATTTAGAGCATCCAATTCACCTTGAATCCATGACATAATTTGTATCTATCGCCAATTTATATCTATCGCTGAGCATACACACAGACTGTGGGGGCAATTTAGAGCATTCAATTCACCTTGAATCCATGTTTTTGGACTGTGGAAGGAAACCGGAAACCGGTCCAAAAACCAGCCCTGAAGGTCCTCGGTTTGATTCTTGGTCCCACCAAGAACTACGGTTGACGTGCCCTTGGGCAAGGCGCCTAATAATCCTTTGTTTATCCAGGGGGCGCCACTGCGATGACCTTGCACATCAGACCTGGCAAGGTGGTTTGCCCTTCCGGACACTCTTCCTGGGGCTGCCCACGAGCTCCTGACGTCATCTCTCCAGCGTAGGGCCATCCCGGTCAACGTAGGCTCCTGCGGCGGCAGGTGCCTTCCGCTTCGCCGTGATGACGGGGCGCGCTCTCGAAGGTGGGTTGGACCCGCCCACCTCCGTTTCGCCTTCAGCGACAGCTGGCCGCATAGGTCGGGGCGCGAAGAACATTCCCATGGATTCTGGCACCAAGGATCCTGAGCTTTTTGGAGTTTTCGGTAGCCGTGCCGGTTCCTTGGTCCCATCAGCTCCTTGGTCGGTCCTGGGTTTAATATGGAGGACAAATTCCTCGGTTTGAACGAGGCAAGGTCCATAAAGGCCTGGTTGGGTTCAATTGGTGGCTTAGAGGTTGGCACGTTCGCCTCTCATCGATGGGGATTCCCGGTTCCAATCCCAATCCGGGTGGACTTTCCACGTTCTCCTTGGGTATCCTCCGGGGTTTCCTGCTACGGTCCCAGAACATGGATACAAGGTAAGTTGACTACTCTAAATTGCCCCAAATGGTATTATGTGTGTACCCAACAATGGATTGGCCACCCTGTCCAGGGGGTCTCTGCCCAGCGCCCGAGACGTTCTCCCCAGGATGGGCATGGGGAACCCCCTGCGACCCTCGTGGAAAAGTTAGCGGAAGATAACGAACGAAGCTCACAAACAAACCCTCTGCAAACGTCGCCCCTTATTCTACATATTCACCCCAAACCCTCACTCGCTGTCCACTAGGGGCGACAGGTTGACCAATAACGTCTTCTAAGCATGAAGATGTTGAAGGATCACGTTCATTAAGTACGGCAGAAGTCCCAGTTCATCAGATACGCTTCACGCTCCGAGCATCGACTATACCTTCGTTGGTCATATGCTGTCCAGAGGCGACGCCCATAAATCACCCACATGGGTAATTAATTGGCGCTTAATGAGCAGCTTCTGGAGCTTCAGCGTGATGGGTTTCCTCTCAAAGACCTAATTTGATGAATGGCTCTTCTGGGGAAACGGGATCGACCGCTTTAAACTCCAGAGACGCCGCGTTTAGCCGAGTCATCGCATTACACACATACATTAAACGCCTGTTCACTCGCCCCTCTCTCTTCCTCGGGGGGGGGGGGGGGGTAGAGTTTAAGAGGTACCGTAATCAGAAGCAAGTGGAAGTGACAGCGACGGAAAGAGACCCTGGAAGGACCAAGGTTTAAACAGGGGGTCTTTGAGGGTCGTGGTGGGGGTTCCCCATACCCATCCAGGGGAGAACGTCTCGGGCAGATACACCCAGGACGGGGCGCCAATCCATCGTTGGGCACATACTCTCACTATATGGGGCAATTTAGAGCATTCAATTTACCTTGAATCCATGTTTTTGGACTGTGGGAAGAAACCCACACGGACACGGGGAGGACATGGAAACTGAGAAGAGAACATGCTAACCACTAACCCATCGTGCCCCCGTTGTGATAGAGATAGTTTATATCCATCGCTGGGCACACACACACTGTAGGGGCAATTTAGAGCATTCAATTCACCTTGAATCCCTGTTTTTGGACTGTGGAAGGAAACCGGAGAAAACCCATATGGACACGTGAAGGACATGGAAACTCCACCCCGATCCGGATTCGAACCGGGAATCCCAAGAGATGAGAGGAGAACATGCTAACCACTAAGCACACTGTGAGAGACATAATTTATATCTATCGCTGGGCATACACACAGACTGTAGGGGCAATTATGAGTAGCCAATTTACCTTGAATCCATGACGTAATTTTTATCTATCGCCAATTTATATCTGTAGGGGCAATTTAGAGCAGCCAATTTACATTGAATCCATGACAATTTTTATCTATCGCCAATTTATATATATAGGGGCAATTTAGAGCATTGAATTTACCTTGAATCCATGACATAATTTGTATCTATCGCCAATTTATATCTATCGCTGGGCACACACAGACTGTAGGGGCAATTTAGAGCATTCAATTTACCTTGAATCCATGTTTATGGACTATGGGAGGGGAGGAACCCCATATGGACACGGCGAGGACATGGAAACTCCACCTAGATCGGGATTCGAACCGGGAATCTCCAGAGCTGAGAGGAGAACATGCTAACCGCTAAGTCACTGTGCCGACCACTGTAAGAGACATAATTTGTATCTATCGCTGGGCACGCACACTGACTGTAGGGGCAATTTAGAGCAGCCAATTTACCTTGAATCCATGTTTTTGGACCGTCGGAGGAAACTGGAGAACCTGGAGAAAACCCACGCGGACTCGAGGAGAACATGCTAACCACTTAGCCACCGTGCCGCTCGACAGCGAGTCACGCATAGTGCAAAGAAGTCGCCACCTATCTGCAGAGTCCATCACTACAGAACTCCAAACTTCACGTGGCCTTCAGATGAGCTCGAGAACATTGCGCAGAGAGCTTCATGGTCCAGCAGCTGCATCCAAGCCGTACATCACCAAGCGTCGGACGCAGGGGTGTAGAGCACGCCCTCACTGGACTCTAGAGCAGTAGATACGCATTCTCTGGAGTGACCAATCACGCTTCTCCATCTGGGGATCTGATGGACGAGACTGGGCTTGGCGGTCGCCAGGAGAACGTTATGTCGTGGGCTTGTTTTTCAGGACCCTTAGTTCCAGTGAAAGGAACTCTGTGGGAACCGTTCCCCGGCCCCTTCCTCTTCCTCAGGACGGTGCACCGGTACACCAAGCAAGGTCCATAAAGACCTGGAGGACAGAGTCTGGTGTGGAGGAACTTCAGTCCTGACCGTAACCCCATAGAACATCCTTGAGAGCCAGACCTTCTCATCCAACATCCGTGTGTGACCTCACAAATGCGCCTAAAGTTTGTGGACAGTCTTCCCAGAAGAGTTGAAGCTGTTCTAGATGTTCTGGCTCTTTAAAATCAGTGCAGGACCCTCAGTAGTTCTGATGCTGGTATCTCATAGAGCTTCCACACTCCAGGCTCACCCGAGGCTCCTCCCCCTCAACGCGGCTCAGGTAGACATCGGAGCGTCCATGTGGCACGTCGACGCGCGTGATGCTCCGGCGACGCTTCGGTCTACTGATATTTTTGGTCCAGTGGGAGTTCTCGTGGGAGGGGAGGAATGCAAGGCCGCAGACTCTGGAAAGGAGCATTGTGGACCGGTCCAGGTCCTGAGTGACAAATGAGACCACCGCCTACTCAGCGACTCCCAAATGACAGGCTGCCGAAGATCGCTGAATGGAGGAGTTCGGGATGCCTTGTGGCGGGCGTGTGGGCGGCGACGGCAGGGACCTTCACTTCTCCTGCTGCTCACGGTCCAAAGTCTTACAATGCCATCTTCTGGTTTGATCTGACTGGTTCGGCGGTTCTCGGGTGGTGGGTTCCAGACCGTCCTCACCGACCCGTCACATGATGGTCCAGCGATGGATTGGCGCCATTCTGGTTGTATATGCCCAGCAGTCCAGACGTTCTCCCCTGGATGGGCATGGGGAACCCCACCGTGACCCTCAGAGGAATAAGCAGAAGAGACGTACTTCTAACCTTGTTACGTTCAATGCTTCGTTGAGATCACCATCAAACCCAAGACCGCTCTAGGGTCACTTGGGGTTCTCCTGAGTACCTAAGGTCGTGGTAGCTCAATGGTTAGGGTGTTGGACCATCAATCTTAAGATTTGTTGGTTGAAAGTTACCAATGTGGTTCCTTGAGCAAGACCCTCAACCATCATTGCTCCAGACCCTCCAGGGGTCTACTAAATGACCAACAAATCTGAAACTTGGCGTCATGATCACCTACCATGTCCTTAATAACGGGTTCTCGCTTTCCTACGTTCCATTGTTGGACGGTCTTGGGCTGAGAGCAGTTCAGAACCTGTGATTTAAGTTCATCACACATCACAACATCTCATGGATTCCAACATCTCCTTTATTGTCACATAAAACACACACAATGTTCACGCAAACGACTTTTTGTAACGTTTAGAATAAATACAGATACTTCACAAACCCAACCGTTAATCCCTCACAGGGTCTGTAGGGTGCACCCTGTAGGTCCGGTGAACCATGGAACCGTAACGCTTTGTGGAGCTTCAGAGATCCATTTTAAAGCAGGTTCTCCAAAGAACTACATGAAGAAAAGCAGCATTCGGAGAGCAACGTCTACCAAAATCTTGAGGAAAGGACAAGAGGGTTTGGGACGCAGCCCACTCAGTGTTCTAGGTTCCTACGTACACTACATTGCCAAAAGTATTTATCAGAAAGAAACATTGCGAAAAGGTCGCCACCTATCTGCAGAGTCCATCACTACAGAACTCCAAACTTTACGTGGCCTTCAGATGAGCTTGAGAACATTTCGAAGAGAGCTTCATGGTCCAGCAGCTGCATCCAAGCCAGTGGTGGATGGACTCTAGAGTGGTGGAGACGCGTTCTCTGGAGTGACCAATCGCACTTCTCCAACTTGTTCTTCAGGACCCTTAGTTCCAGTGAAAGGAACTCTGGATGCTTCAGCATACCAAGACGTTTTTGGACAGTTCCATGACCCCAACTTTAAGGTAACCGTTCCCCGGCCCCGTCCTCATGACGGTGCACCGGTCAAGCAAGGTCCATAAAGGTCTGGTGTGGAGGAACCCAAATCCTGACCGTAACCCCATGGAACGTCTTTGAGAGTCAGACCTTCTGGCCCAACCTCACAAACACGTTCTGGAAGATCTCCATCAACACACTCCTAAACTTTGTGGACAGCCTTCCCAGAAGCTGTTCTAGCTGCACGTCATACTGACCCCTATGGATTAAGACTGGAATAGCACTAAAGCTCATGTGAGCGAATACTTTTGGCAATGTAGTGCGGTTCTACAGTAAATGTCAGATTCGGATGAGTAGTCCACGGTACGTCCATTTGGTCAGTTGCGTTTAGCTAGCATTAAAATGACCGAAGCGACGACGGCTGTGTCCCAAATCACACAGTGGGCGTCACAAAGCGGATGAACCTTCCTTTGGACGACCTACGGATTCGGAAGCCATTTTGGAAATGGCTCAGTGGTTAGCACGTCCGCCTTACGGTCCCGATCTGGGTGGAGTTTGCATGTTCTCCCCATGGGTTTCTCCCACAAGCCACGTCCATTTGGACGCTCCAAATTGTCCCATGTAGTGTGTTTGTGTGTGTGTGAAAGGGGGTGTGGCCTATTACATCAGATGACCTTGGAAATACGGCGGCCGTGATGCGTCCGAGGTTGCCGCTACATACTACATACTCGCCAAGGAGTACTTACAGGTTTAAGAGTAGTATACAGAGTTGCGTGTGAGTGTGGTAGGGGGCGCTGTGGAGCAGGCGGGAGAATGAACGTGTGCGCCTTTGAAAATTGGGAACCGCACGTACCGCAGGGAGAGAGAGAGAGATTCCATCCATCCCGACCGGACCGGAGAGACCGTAATGCCCAACAGGCAGACCGCGGTCCGGGACCAGATGTTGTTCAGTGCGGACCCAAAACAATAAACTATTGGGAACAATGTAATTCTGACGGTTTATTTTTAACTTTTCTTGACTTCACGGCACGGGCTGTGCTGTGCAGTAAACTCACAGACCAATCGCATATGTAGTAAAGTAACCAAAGCTGCTCCTTAGCCAATCAGATTTGGGCGCACCAAGTGTATTTTGGCAAGGTACAAAGCAAGAAGCAGCAGTTCCACCAGTTGATCACACAGTGCATGTTGGTAGACTGCTGTGAAACACTCCAAGGACCCCAAGGATTCGTGGGACAGGCAAGTGTCTTAGTTACAGCACTTACCACCGCCGCAAGCTAGCCATGCTTTATTGATTCACAGTCAAGTCATCCACGCTTTAAATGTGAATGGGCAAATTTACATTTACATTTAGTCATTTAGCAGATGCTTTTATCCAAAGTGACTTACAAATGAGAGAACAACACAAGTCAGTAGTTTAGGAAAAAACAGCTACACTGCAGGATCATCAAAACCTGTGCATTACTCGATCTGGCGGCGTCTTTTTTTACCCCCTTTTCTCTTTTATAACAAATATCTGTGGAAGAGGTGAGAGTTTTTTGAAGATGCTGAGTAACTCAGCCTTACCAGGAAGATCATTCCTTCATTTAGCAGTGGTGAATGAAATAGAATGAGAATTAGCTCCTTGGCAACTTGGAATCATCTTCCGATATTCATCACTAGAGCGCAGTGAGCAAGTTGTATGTAGGTGTATTTGGATTAAAAGTTGGATTAAAGGTAGGGTGGCATGGTGGCTTAGTGGTTAGCACGTTGACCTCTCAGCGCTGGGGATTCCTGGTTCAAATCCCAATCTGGGTGGAGTTTCCACGTTCACTCCGTATCCACGTGGTTTCCTTCGGGTTCTCCGGTTTCCTCCCACAGTCCAAAAAACATGGATTCAAGATAAATTGAATATTCCGAATTGCCCTGTATAGTGTGTTTGTATGTGTGAGTGAGTGTGTGTCCAAAAATGGATTGGCGCTCTGTCCTGGGCGTGTCTGCCCAGCGCCCAAAACGTTCTCCCCTGGACGAGCATGGGGAACTCCACCGCGATCCTAGTACAGGATTAAGCGGAAGATGGATTGAAGGTAAGCGGGGGCAGATCCAGAGACTGTCCTGTAGGCCAGAGTCTGAATGCGACCAGCTACAGGGTGCCAATGGAGAGAGAGGAGTAATGGAGTGACATGAGTTCACTTAGGTTGTTTGAACACAATTCAGGCTGGAGTTTTGATCCAACTGTAGCGGCCCAGATGTGGAAGTTGTGGGAGAACGGCAGGCATTACAATGTCGAGCCGGGATAGAATGAGGGCTTGGACCAGAAGCTCAGTAGCCTGTTCTGTTAGGAAAGGTCTGATTTTCCTGATGTTGTACAGAATGAATCTTTAGGATTGGGCAGTTTTCGTGACCTGATCACAGAGTTTAAGATGATTGTCAATTGAAAAACCAAGATTGCAGAGCCATCAGTTTTGAAGGTTAGGTTATGATGAATGGTTTGAAGGGTTTCGCCGGAATAATTATTAACCTATTTTTTGGCAAATTGAATTTGAGATTACGCGCCTTCATCCAAACAGATATGTCAGTGAGGCAGGCGGATAGCTGATTTGCGATGGAGGAGTCACCGGAGGAAAAGACAAATGAGGCTGAGTGTCATCAGCATAGCAATAGTAAGTGAATCCATGTGCCTGAATGACAGCACCCATCGATGTCATATATAATGAAAAGAGAAGTCCAAGTATTGAACCCTGCGGGACTCCAGTGACTCCTGCGGGAATCCCTGTTTCATAACACTTTAAAGATCCTACCTGTTAAATAGGAGCGAAACCATTCAAGTGTCATACCAGAGAAGCCTAGATTGAAAAGAGTGGACAGGAGAATATAATTTACTGTATCAAACGGAGCGGAGAGGTCCAGCAGGATAAGGCCAGAGGATTGAGAGTTAGCTTTGACTGATTTAAGTGCATCAAACACAGAAAGCAGTGTCGTCTCAGTGGAGTGACCACACCTAAAGCCAGACTGATCACGCTCAAAGAGGTTGTTTTGTTTGAGAAACCTGGAGACCCATGTTGCTACCACACATTAAAGTTTTTTGTAATCAAAACAAAACAAAACTTGAAACAGGCCTGTAGCTCTTGACCAGATTTGGAATGAGCGTTAGCTTTTTGAGCAGAGGTTTCACCACGACCTGTTTTAAAGCATCAGGAAAATAATGAGGTGAGTCGATAATGTGTGTGAGTGCTGGTGTAATAGAGAGGGCAATGGACTGGAGGTGAGAAGGGACAGAATTAAGGGAACTAGTAGGGGGTTCCAAGAAGAAGAAGAAGAAGAAGCTGAAGAATCATACCAATATCTGATTCTGAGACAAGGGTGAAAGAGAAGGTTGGTTGTTTGGATGTGTGAGATATAATCCCCTGATGTTTACTAAATCACAACATAAGTTAGACATTATGATGCTCCAGACCTTGGCCTGATGAAATTTCCTCAGACTGGAACCTGCTGAATTAAATTAAAGACCCCCTGGTGTAATCCAAACCTGATAGACCCTCGCTTCGTCAAATATCTACAACCCAAAACTATGTGGACGTCTCTCGACTCGATTACAGTTCCAGTGGAGGTTTAACTGAAGATTTAGACCTCGTCCACACGTAACCGGGTATCTGGAAAAACAAATATATTTTTATGCGTTTGGCGTTTCTATCCACATGAAAACGTAGTTTTGCATCACCAAAAACGATTATTAATGAAAACTCCGGACAAAGTGGAGATTTTGTTAAACTTAGTTTTTGTGTATGCGTGTGTACTTCGTTTTACGATCTTAAGCGTCACAATTTGTGACAAATAATGCGAGGTTAGATGTTTTACCTCCTGGCGCCATGTTTTAAACCTTGCGGAAGCGACAACAGGAAATCATGTTTGTTTTGAGGGATTCTGATTGGCTGACATGGATTTAACTTTTATGTTACACTGACATCTATGCACTTGGAGTGTTTACACGACACTCAATGGCGTATTTGTGTGGGTTCATGTGGATAAAACTTTTTTAAAAATGTTCACGTGTGTATGGTAGTATTTTTGAAAACGATTTGGGAGAGAGATCCGTTTTAATAAAAACCCAACTACGTGTGAACTGGGCCTTAATCTGATAAGCTCTTGAACTCTGGAGCAGGTTCCTCCACCATGAGAACATGAGGAGTTAGGAAAACCATCGAGAGCCGGCGCAGACGTGCTCCAAAACCATGTGAAAAAATGTAACCAGTGAAATTTCACTTGTAGACATGGGACAGTGGGGATGTGGGGGTTCTGTAATTTAGGAACACGCCTGAGAGACTCTCTTCAGGGAGCAGTGATGCATACAGAAGACACGCCCCCACACTTGTCTGTCTGATCTGCGGTTTCCTGTGCGCTCCCAGTCGTCCGCTCCCCTCCTTTCCTCTTCCATCACTCACGCCAGTCCCTGAGGAATTACCCACAGTCCCCCCTCACTGCTGGGATAGGGAACAGGAAGTAGCTGTGCAAAGTACTGTGAGCCAGTCAGCAGAGCGAGAGAGGAAATACCCCTGTACTCTCTCTCTTTCTGTCTTACATTGACTCTGAGGCCACACCCCCTCTATAATGAATGAACACACAATTGATATAGAGAGACACAATTAAACCATAGACATGTTATAGACACAAAACATACTACAGACACGCACTCTATTGGCACACACTATACACTATATGTACATACTGTACACAATACACATGCTATAGTTGCACACACTATACACAACCTGTAAGTACACACACTACTGTAAACATATTATACATATTTTCTGTAGGCACACTGTAGATGCACACAGTATACACAACCTGTAGGTACACACACACACACACACACAGACTCAGCTTTTTCCGGTGTTTGGTGCAGGATAGCTCATTGTGTACTGGGGCATTTTAGTCCAGGGGCCAAATGGGGCAGGAAGTTGAGCTTGCTCCCCCCCCCCCCTCCATTTCAGTGTGAGGAAACTTCTCCTGTTCTTCTGCCACATCCTGATCTCACCAGCAGCTTCAGCTCGAAGCACTCTTTTAAGTTTTTCACAATTTCTATCACACCTCACTGCTGACCGGTGTGTGTTTACATACATGCGTGGTGTGTGTGTGTGTGTGTGTGTGTGTGTGTGTGTGTGTGTGTGTGTGTGTGTGTGTGTGTGTGTGAGAGTGCGTGTGTAATGGGTCCTTGTTGGAGTATATGGACTTCTCTTTTGGATCTATTCGGGGAATGTTGGGAGATTTTGGATTAGCAGTTTGAAGGGATGGACACGCCCTCAATACGGTATCGCCGTCGGAACCGAGATGGGTCGTTGCTGCGGCGACGGCGGCGTGGTTATGGTGAGTCTCTGTGTTCTGATGAACTTAATTCTTACAAATGTTCATAGAATATTATGATCAGAACTTGTTTTACAGAACCACACACACACACACACACACACACTCTCTCTCTCTCTTTCCAAACACATTTTTTCCAGCATTCAGCTGGAACACTGGAACCAACATTAATCATTAATCAGATTTAGATAATGATTCGTCTCAGTTTCTCACATTTTTACATTTAAACTTTGTATTTATCATAAATTATTTGTTCTGTTTAGTTTTTGATCAATTTTGCCCCAAAAGCACATTTTGATTTTTGCTCTTCGGTCAGTACAGAGTTCTATTCTGTTGTGTATTGAGTTTCTGTTTAATCAGTGAATCATTTTGAACTGAATATTTGTATGTTTTGATGAAGTGAGTCAGTAAAGATTCTGAATCAGTTTATTATTTTTTATAGTCAGTGTTTGAATCACTGTATCAGTTAGTTGACACAATCTTCTTTGTGTTTGACACACTACTCCTTTGTGTGTTCTTTTTTTCTTTTTGTGACTCCGTAACTGATTCATGAGTTAATTTGGTTGACAGACAGGCAATCAGTGGAACAGCTGTAATGTAGCAGTAAATCAGTGAATTTCTTTAGCTTAATCATTTAGAAGTGAATTAGGAAGTCACTGAATCAGTGAATCTATGAATCACCTGTAACGTTTCAATGTGATGTCAAGTTCTGTTCCTCCATCAATCATCTCTCTACTGATTTTCCTATAGCAGCATACAGTACAAAGACCTGACTGACCTACAGGACCATCTCTGAATCACCCCCCCCCCTCACCTAAAGCTGTATTTTCCAGATTATTTTTGTGACCCAGAGGGACGTTTTTAAGCAGTTTGGACTCGTTTCCGCCGCCGGCTGTTAATTAAAAACACTTTTAACTCACTGGTTGTGTAAGCAGCGGTGGAGATGCAACCCCTTGTCCCCAGAGTCTGATCTGCTAATGATGGAGACCGAGGCGGACAGATTACGAATGAGTGTAGCAGTAATGAATCACATCTGTGTGTGTTTGTGTGTGTTGGTGTGTTTATTACTCAATTGGGTTTTCTGGGGCTTTAATAATTTCCCTAATTCATCATGTATTACTTAATAAAGTAATTACTCCTATATTAATGGGTGAAACTGTGTAAAGAGTGGTTCTTGTGTACAGGATGGTTCCTGGTCCTGCTGCTCAGTCCATATGAGAAACTTTGGAACGGTTCAGATGAACGTTTTTAGAAGTTTAGATAAACGTGTAAATCTTTCAGTAATGAACACTGATGGATGTCCATCCACCCACGATTATGCTAATTAGCTCAGCACATCTCAATGCTAATCTGGCCACACAGAGTGATTGCTGTATTTCTGTTCATTAAGGTTCAATTGATCCTCTCCACTCAGCTCCCTCGTTATTGAGGTTTAACGAGCTCCTCATTATGAATGCACATAGTTCTGATGTAACGAGGGACGATTTAAATGCTGAACTGAGATCATTTTCACACCAACCTCTTAATTTAACCTTTTTGCAACACTGATGATATTTTATTACCATTTAGAATCCTGTCGGATCTAATTTTATTTTACTGCTTTAATAAGATCTGTCACGTCTCATCTTCCTCCATTGGCTTGCTGTAGCTGCTCGCATTCAGTACAAGGTACTGACCCTGGTCTACAGGACAGTCTCTGGATCTGCCCCCTCTTACCTTTAATTCATCTTTGCTAAATACACTCCAACTCGTTCACTGCGCTCCAGTGATGAATGTCGCCTGGTGAGTCCAACTCACGAGGCACCAATTTTCACTCCATTTCATTCACCACTGCTAAATGGTGGGCCGATCTTCCCAACCACATCCGTTTATTCTAATACGATGAAGGTGTGGAAAGACACTCTCAGGGTGTTAAATAAAATGTAGACTGTCTCAACAACAAAACCCACTGTAAAGCATGGTGGTGGCTGTAGTGTGTTGAGGAATTTTCCTCTGTAAGGCAAGGCAAGTTTATTTATAGAGCACCTTTCATACAGAAGCAACTCAAAGTGCTATACAGAGCAACCAAATATATATATATATATATATATATATAAATGAATTAAAACCAAAATAATGTAGTGGGTTGTTATTGTTTTTCCTAGTTTTTTTTTTTTGACATTATACAATTTAATTATCATGTAATAGATTTAAGTTTTTGTTCAGTAAACAATATTCTAATTTAAAAAGTTTCTAGGGATTTTTAAAAATGATTTATTTCTCTCTCTCTTGAGCAGAAGCAGAGGCAAAGGAAGCGTGTGATTGGCTGAGAGCTGCAGGGTTTCCTCAGTATGTGCATCTCTATGAAGGTAATCAATGACACCATCAATTAATCAGTCTGCTTTATTAATTCTTTATCTTTTTTACTAATTAACCAAAATCCTGACATTTACACTGCCCTTTAATTTTCTTTTATCTCTCTTGCTGCGTCTCTCTCTTTCTGAATGTGTTCCTGCAGTGTCGTGAGAAAAAGATTTGTGTTCCTTATTGTGTGTGTGTGTGTGTGTGTGTGTGTGTGTGTGTGTGTGTGTGTGTGTGTGTGTGTGTGTGTGTGT
>JAOUQT010302950.1:0-15866 GCA_025769995.1 Xyliphius kryptos | reverse complement strand
ACCTCCACAGTTCCTCCCTCGGCACCCTATCATAAGCTTTCTCTAAAGACACCGTGTAGCTCTTTCTGACCTTCTCTATACTTCTCCATCAGCATTCTCAAAGCAAAAATCACATCTGTGGTGCTCTAGGTACCTTAAATTCAGGTCTAAAACATGAGCTCTGACATCCCAAATAAATAACCAAGCACGCTTGTAATTCGCTCTGGGAAAAAAATGCCTGCTCAAGTGCATAAATATAAATGTAAATGAATGTTTAGTGCAATATTTATTAATTCCTTCATTCATTATCTCCTATTTAATCCACATGGGAGAAACCCTAAGTAAATAGGGGGAGAGCATTTAACCACACAGAAATTACCCAGGTCCCTCTTTCTGTGTCTTGACAGCACTACCAACTGTGCCACCGGGCTGTCTTTAAGACATTAAAACTGTTACGTATCACTACTATGAAATAAAACAAAGACAGTAAACAAACCAGGTTATGGTTTATATTTTTTATTTTTTTAAATATAGCCGCCTTTAGTGATAACACTACCCAACTGAAAGCAAGAAATTCCACCAATAAACCTTTGAAGACAAAGCTGTTCATTTTAAAGCCATTAAAGGTGATACATCAGAAAGTTCACTGACAGAATTCCAAGAGTGTGTAAAACATATCACTAATAGTTCGTCATAGGTCTGAATTCTTCAGTTTATTCTACAATGTAAAGTAGAAAATGATAAGACATAATTAGGACCAATGCATGAGAAGAGGTGTTCAGTCGTTTGACTGGTACTGTACTGTATATATTCTGTACGTGTATACTCTGTGGACACAATGAGACACTATATGGAAAGTTACTTTACGGGTGCCATGCACACACATGTTCATGCTCATACACAAATTTACAGTAATAAATCCAACTAGGAGGATGTGGGGGTTTTGAGAAGAATGTGCGAAACTCATCACAGACTGTAAACCAAGCTCAAGACTGAAACTGGAGCTGTACGGTAGCGGCACTACACACTGCCAGATGTATTTTAAAATGATTCAGCAAGACACCCAGAAGACATATAAACCAGATATCCAGTGTACATCATTTCTTCTTCTTGGTATGTTGGAATCTAAAAGCATAGTCCACCTGAGGGTTTTAGATTATTCAATAGAGATGTTACATTAGATGATTTAAGTATAATTACCTTTCTTTGCTTTGGCACCATGGACTGACACCACTGTCTCCCGAATAAAGGAATAGCTCTTCATGAGAAATCGTATCTGGCACAAAGCATATATCAAAGTCAGGTTTTTATCACGTCGTTTTACTAAATCATATCAACATTCTATTTCATGTCACTATCAGTCATTGCCATTTGTACCAGAGCACAGCACGACAGTGTAGGTTCAAAATTTCAAATTCAAAATAGGTTTAAAAGTCTTTTTAAGATGTAATAATCAGTAAATTATATCTAAAATTTGATCTATCATTTAATATTCATCCTTTGATCTCAAACTATATACAGTATAGTGTATATGTAATCATCTGATAAGTTTCTGCTAGTGAGCACTAAATTCCTGCCACCATATGTGAACGTTATAGACCTCTGAACTTTTGCATTATCTTTTATTCTTATCACATTACTCATTGCTTATCTTTTCTCTTTTCTTCTCCCTGTGTAACCATATACGGTACGTCCATACACATTCTTTCTAGGTTTGGGTTTCTCTCAATGAGTTTTTGCTTATTGTTATCTATAGACTTTCATGAACTCCATGGTAATCTTGATTTGTTCTGGCCTTTGGTCTCTATGTTACTGATTGGATCTAATATGTAGGAATTGGATTATGCACACAGCTGTATTTTACACTATTCTTTGTCTAAAAACTCTTAAACCCTAACCCCAATCGTAGCCCCCCACACAGATCATGATTTTCTTTAACTTATACCATTCTCTCTAATCACAGCACTGCATATTTGCTCTTCAGCGTCAAGTTATTTATTTGCTTATTTCTGATTGGTTCTTTGAGTCCTATAAAACACTGCGCAGCAGAAACAGATGTCTATGGGGTACATGAGCTTAAAACACACACCTGCATTACAATTTTAGCTAAATACTTGATTTATTGTTTGATATAAAAACACAAAGGCATGTGCAACCCATGCCTCTCTCACATACACCCATCTGCACCCAGTAATACACACATATACTGTACATGAAACAGCAACGCAATAAATTAGATTAATCAGGATAGCTCAGTCTGATAAAGCTTCTCGCTGGATACGCCTTGAGAATTAGTAACTATGGTTTGAATCCTAGGGCTGCAAAGGTTGACAAGAGATTTGATGCGCAGTCATTCTGTTTATGCCTATTCCAAAAAGTACAGATTTGGGGTCAACCATCTTAAAGTGATGACCGTGTATGGCATGACATTACAAATCTAACACATTTCCACATAAACATGAACAAATTAACATTGGAGCAGTCAAGCAATGTGTGATTTTGGGAAGTCAGCTTACACCCCCGCCCAGCACCCCCTTACCTAATTATTCCACAGTAAATATGTAGACAAACATGAACACGCTGTATGTGTTATTGCCCTCACATAAAGCAACTGGGGCAGTCTGTTAAATGTGTTAAATGCTTCACAAGGAATATTTATACTGATCGAAGGATGGTTAGAAGAATCCGCTTTGGAGTGGTGTGATTTAATGACTACCGGGTCAGTAGACCAAGATAACTAACGAACTACTACTTCCCCATATCTTTTTAGTAAGACACTGTAAGACAGTAAGACATCTGTAATTGTAACATAGTCATAGTTGTGCAAATATTATCTATACCTAGTAATATCACAGAGCTCATTCATATATAAAAAACATGTCTGTTGTTATTATTCTCACAGTACCTGTTCAAGGATGATGATAAAGCGTGATGCTGGTGGCAACTGGTAGTGCAAAACAACATACACAGGAAAATACCCCAGCACACTCATTTCTGCTGCCAACAGCACTATAACTGTTACTAATGATACTGGCTTCTTCCACTGGAATTGATGGGACAGTTCATTCCACTGGCTCAGAATATGGTATGGTCCGAGAAGTGTGTAACTGAACATGATAAGCCACGCCCATATAACAGTTCCTAGCTGGCCGAAGGCGTAGAAAAACAAGTCAAAATCTAGAACCAGCCTGAAATAAGGAAATAATGTGTCACATGTAAATAAAGTACTGTATGTTGTACAATTGCTAAGACTTTCTGTTATTACTGTAAATAATTAAATTAATTATTATGTGGATAATTAATGGGTATAACACAAACACACCTGCCCTGGTCAATGTAATCCACTGCCAATGTGCTAATAATGAAGAGTAAGAGAGCAGCGACAAACATGTGATAAATAGTCCGGATGTGACTGATCTCAAACAGCTCACTACAACAAAAGAAAAGAAAATGTCAGAATGATTTCATATACAAGGGTTCTGGCTCGGCTGTAAAATATTTTTTTATCAACTTTCCGAGCAAATCTATCATTGCATAATCGCTCTGGTATTTAATTCTTGAAATATTTGCCCATTTTTACATCAAGCTTTTTTGTTCTCCCAATAAACATTTGGTTTACTTGCAAATAATTCGCTACATAATCCAGATAGATAGATAGATAGATAGATAGATAGATAGATCCCTGCATATTATTCATTCATTTTCTATACCCGCTTAATCTCAGTTCTGGGGTCACGGGGAGGCCGGTGCCCACTCGGCAACACTGGGCACAAGGGCAGGAACAACTTTAAACAGGGCGCCAATTCATCTTAGAGCCCACAAACACACAATTATACACACACTAACTGTCAAATTTTAACCCGGGCCTCAAACCTGAATACTCTTGCTGTGAGGCTGCAGCACTAACCATTGTGCCACCGTGCATCTGTTAACACTTACTCAAGTATGGACTGCCTGGATATAAAGACCTTTCCATCTTGCATTCTGTGTCTGAAATAATAACGATTAAAATAATATTTTTTATCATACAGTGCAGATGCTTATACTCCAAAAAGCTGGAGATCACACCAAGCTATTTTACCTCCTCGCTTTTTCATCTGTCTGCTGGTGTGTATTCTCAATTGTTTTCGATTGTGTGCTTTGTGAGAATGATGGCAATGAGTCCGCAAGCACTTTGTCCATCACTTCCCTCACTTGTTCAATGACCTCTGCTTTTATTCTCTGTAGAAGGAGTGACACACATATATATGAGTGTGTGTTCTGAGGAAACAGATTGCCTTGAAAGCAGATAAGGGGCAACATGACCACAAGGCTGTTCAATATTTCATAGATGTTTATAATCCCAAGATGTAGACAAGCTTCTCATACCTCCACATGCCGTGTCCACTGCAGAATATCTTCTGATTTCCACTCCGAGTGTTTGGCATCTGCAAACATGCACATCTTTCAGCTTATTGACCAAAGCACTTCACCTTGACTTGATGTTTAGTAATTTATGTAAATAAAAACTGTGATTGATACCCACCCTGTCTAAAAGTCCCATTCTCTGTTGGTGAAGGATTACTATTGGATGCCATGCTTCTGGAGCGATGCACCAAATTATTGCTGATCTTCCTAGATGCCATCGTTGTTCCACTTGCAGGATTTCTCAAATTAACTAGACTTGAGTTGCATCTTGGGTGCCATTACATAAAAAATAATTTATCATATGTTTATTACTTTTATTTAATTTAATTTAAAAGTTTTCCTATAAAATCTGTCTGAATTGTGTATAGGACCTTTATATTCATTTACAATATATTCACTCGAACTTCTGGTTAGCTGGGGTGTTATTCCAAGGCATTGCCCCAGTCACTGGAACTAGGTTATCACATAATGTCAACAAAATTTTCTAAGTTTGTGCCTGAGAGTGCACTGATTGTGTACATTGCTATACTCTACATAACAAATATATTTGTCCTGACTGAGCATGTGCCTAACACAGCTGAATATACTGACATATACACTAGTTAAAGAGAAAGTACACTGACAGTGTAATGTATCTCTGCCCGCATTTATGTGGCAAAGTATGAAATGAAGTCTGCAATATTAAATTTAAAGGGCCCTATTTTAATTATTTTTAATATTTTATTCAATACAATACAATTTTATGTATATAGCATTTTTTACATTGTAACACAGTCACAAAGCTGCGTTCCAGAAATGATTTACAACATATAAATAAATTTACTAATTCTCTTAATTATTCATGGATGTGTTTTAATCTTAATGTTCAATAAACCAATCAGTCATTTTCCATTCGTTTTAAGAAACAGGTGCAGTCTGACTTTGGAAAATTGCTATTTCAACGGTACAGCTACCTGGACGTGTTTAACGCAGCAAGGGAGCAGATCCTGCTGTTCCTGTCATTTTTTTTGGAAAGTGTTTAATTTACTTTAGTGATGGAAAAATATGTGAAACTTAATAAATAATAATAATAATAATTTGTAGTTTATTGATCCCTATAGGGAAATTCTTCTATCTGAATTTTATCCATCTAGGGGTGTGCTTACTATACCTACAGCAGTGTGCTGCCCCCCAATTGAGATGCGTTGATAGCAGTTGGGATCAAACCAGCAATGGCACATGGTTTGGAGTGGGGATCAAACTGGCGATCTTTTGGTCCTCTACCCTATCCATTAAGCCACAGCTGACCCTTAACTGAATTGTTAATAGTGAATTGTAAAGAGAATTGGCAAACGCCTCATGCAGATTGAACATGGCAGTGATTAAATAGTTCCAAAGTGAGCGACTTAAAATGTCCAAATACAATACGATTGGGCACCAGTACACTATTCCTGAATTTTAATGCCTACAATGAGGCCTCATAAGCCAAGTCTCATTGCCAATCACCAGTGCCTGACCTTAATAATTCTTTGTGGCTTAATGGACTTATAGTACTGTGCAAAAGTCTTAGGTATTCTGTTAAGGATGTGTACTTTATGAATGTTTTAGTACTTATTCAGTTTATTCATATTTCCAAATATTACTGTCAGAAAATTAAGCCACATATTAAACCTAATGGAACTGTTTCTACATAAAAGGAACAACTAGAAAGTGTTAGAGTAAACAGAACTAAATTATAGGAAGTCAGGCTTTTATTTGAACAGTGCTTCAAGGTGCAGCATTGCACAGTTTTAAAAATAAATTATTGAGTACAGTTTGCAGAGCATCTTGGAGAATCTGAGATAGATCTTCTGGAGTTTGTAAACGTCAAACCTGCATCTTTTTTGTGCAAAACCCATCAGCCTTCATTTTGTTTTTTGTGCCTGAAACATGGTTTGATTTGTAATATTGTGTGTATTTTACTAACATATAAACATTTTTGCATTATTTTCAGTTTGTTAAGGAATATTTGGAAATATAAAATCATTGTGTACTGGCTCATTTATGCAGTATACTTAAAAATACCTTGCAAATTTAGTACTAAAACTAATCAAATACCTAACACTTTTGCACAATAATGTATAAACACAGACAATCTATACACAAATGTTTGAATATTTTAATGTTCAAAAACCTGATAACGCTGGACTCCTGAATGGTATAGTGTATAGCCATGGTAATTGCCACTGCTGCTCTTGTCTGGGAGTCCAGAGAGCACATTGTCTTTGTTCATAGAGTCATTTATGATCTGCAAGTCTGCAAAACTCACTATGAGTTTTTTATGTCATTAAGTTTTTTAAAAGCCATTGGGTAAATATTTTTAGTTGATTAACCAACTCTCCCACAGCAATAACGGCGTATGTCATGATACATTTAAGTTTTACTGGATATCTGGATATCTGGTTTTTATTTTCCTTTACAGCCATTACACTTAGTTTCATGTTTCATATACTGATTTAACAAAAGCATATTATTAACAAAATTCTGAACAATAAATCTAAACAGTCAAGTAAAGAGACTCAAGCTTACCTTTTTTCTCTCCTTCTCTTTGTCAAACTTTCCACATTTTTCCTATCAAGAAGCAGAAATATATGTGCATCTGTGTGTGTGTGTTTGTGTGTATGTTTGACCAATCTGTCCTTGCAATTCCTGTCCTAAACTTTGCACTTTGTCCCAAGTCCGACCGATAGTTCAATATCTAGTGAGTGCACCCGATATCTAGTTGATGCTAGATATTCACTCTTAGTCATCGTTTGGGAACCGATATAATTATCCTTGTATATATACACCATGTATAAATTAACCATGTTTTTATACTTATTTTTATGTTTTCATTCGTTTAGTTTCCTGTTCTCTCTTTCTTATCAGACATTTACAGTTGATCAAGACCTTTATGAAAACAAGCACTCGATTGTATTATCTACAATTATCTGAAACTTCAGTAAAATCAGTATTTTCTCCAGATGGTATAGGAATGTACACTCTGTAATAAACAGTATCTTCTAAAAGAGACTCTATGCAATCATAACAACCGTAATTATTGCCACACTGTTTTGTACATTTTGGACTTTAGAGTCACTTCCTGTCTCTTTATGGCACTTTTAATGTCCGTGTGAGGTCACTTTAAATAAAAAAAACGTCTTGCTTTAAGAAACTAGAATTGCTTTCCTTGAAGCAAATATAATGTAAAAAACTACATTTGGTTAAGATTGTGGGCAAGATGACCCCTTGCTGATCATTCTTATGTAGAAAATTTGTAAAATGTTGTGAAATTTTGTGCTTTAATGGCCATGCTTGCCTGTGAATGCCTGATCTCGTCTGATCTCAGAAGCTAAGTGGGCTTGGGCCTGGTTAGAATTTGGATGGGAGGCCACCTGGGAATACCAGGTGCTTGCAGTTTAGCCAGTCTTTTTCTGTCATTAGTGATAACTAGTGATATTGATAGTTATATCTGAACTCTATCTACAGCAGGTTATGGTCACTGAACTGCTAGATATCCAAGTGGTGCTTAGAAAACTATGTAGGCTTCATAGATAATTAGAGTAATTTTGAGAGTAGGACTTGCCTGTTAGGACGTGACGGTATCCATCCCACTAGATCAGGTGCTACAGCATAGGACATAGTATAAAAACAAGCTATTCCAACTGTCCGCTAGCTGCTTAGAGTCGTCATCTAGGGTTCATCATATTGAGACAGTGTCACAGTGTTCCCCCAGGCTAAACCAAAATATAGAAATTTGAAGAAATATAGAAATATACTAAGAGTTTAATCTAATAACTTAATACAGTAAAATTAACTAGACAATTGTGATAATACAGCTTGCACCGTTGACCTGAAGATGGGATTAAATGTAATTTGTTTAAATGAAACATGAATCAAACCGGATGATCATATAGTATTAAATAAAGCTATTAGATAGATATAATCATATCTCATGAGGGTTATGTTTCTGTCCATTACATTGTTGTTTGTGTCTAACACTATTTATTCCCTTTTCCCCTTCTTTATTTTCTCTTTTTTCTTTTCTATCATCCTTCTCTTCTTCACTCTTTCAGATGAGCTACACCGAATACAGCAGAGGAATGTCAGCCACTGTTATATATGTTATAGAATTATGTATTAGATATATATGTTATGTATGCTAGCTATATATATATTTTTATCTCTATGTTATTGTTATATTATTAGTGTTATATTAATGTTATATATTATTGTTAGTTATAGAATTATGTATTAGATGTATACAGATTGCATCAGTGAGTTGCGTGAGTCTGGTTCCTCTCAAGGTTTCTTCCTTACTTACTCAGGGAGTTTGTCCTTGCCACTGTCGCCACCGGTTTGCTGATCTGGGATAAAACGTTTTCTGTAAAGCTGCTTTGGGACAATGTCTACTGTTAAAAGCACTTTACAAATAAAAGTGGATTAAATTGATAAAATATTATGTTATGACAGTCTAAAGCACATAAAACACAAATCTATAATGCATCTCAATGAGGACCTCTCGATACTAGTTCCCAAACAAATTGACTCAAAATAACTCAAAAATTGTTCGTCAAACGATAATCTTGATTTAGAGATGAGGAAGGACAAATCAATTAAGTTTTTCTAAGTTGTACACTGCCTTTCATATAAAGTGTGTGACATCACACACTTTATCTTATTACAAGGACTGCAACTGGTAAGTGAGTGATCACTCTGTAAGTTTGTGTTGGAGTATGCAGTGGTCTGAGTCTGGCAAATTTTATGTTTGTTTCTTCAAAATGTTGTAGTTACTACAATTTATTTGTATTAGATTTGTATTTTTTTTATTTCAATAAATTAAAAACTTTATATTGACTACACAAGACTATACACTGCAGCATAGATGACAGCATGATAACAGTGTTTGAAACGTTTGAATCTGTTAAGTGGTTTAAGCCTTTTTTGATTTATAGCATGAATATAGCACTTTTTACAAACGTACATTATCGCATAGCACTCTTTCCCTTTCTCTCTTTTCTCCCTTTTCTCTTTTCTATCCTCTCTCTCTCTCTTCTCCACTCTTTCGGATGAGCTACACCGAATACGGCGGAGGAACCAGGAGATGTCGGCAACCCTGCGCCCGCTGTTTTACCTTCCGACTGCCCATTCACTCTATTATTATGTTAAATGTTATAAATTATTGTTGTCTTATAAAATTATGTATATGGTATGTATGTTTTGTGTATATGTGTATATATTATTGTTAGTTATAGAATTATGTATAAGATGTATGTTTTTCCTTGCCACCTTTACTCATCTGGGATAAAACGTTTTTCTAAAGCTGCTTTGGGACAATGCTTATTGTTAAAAGTGCTTTATAAATAAAATTTAATTGAATTGAAATATTTTTAAAGCACCGATTTAAGAACTTTGGCACGTGCTACGAATTCAGCTAAGACTATCAAGTGGTGGATCATGAAATATTAGTACAATATTAAAATCTTGCAATGAATTGCCTTTAAATGCCAATTAATGGAAATACGTAAATAAGTCGCATTTGTACTTTTTTGAAAAAGCCAAAGTATAGAAACAGTTCTGCGCGGAACTGTAACTGTAAACCCAGCTAGTGAGATGGTCTGTGTGACTGTCTTTTTGGTGGGTGTATGTGGTTTATGACCTAGCTCCTGTCACCCTTCAGGCCTTAATGGCCTGTGGAAAGAAGCCCCTCCACATCCTCTGTGTCTAACATGAGCTAGACTATATTTCCAAAAGTATTCGCTCACCTATGCAAATTATCGAAATCAGGTATTCCAATCACTTCCATGTCCACAGGAATGCTCACATTGAATGCTTTAGCATACCAATACAGGGGAGCGTGCCCCTTCCTCTTTTAATATGACTGTGCACAAAGAAAGGTCCATAAAGACATGGATGACAGAGTCTGGTGTTGATAAACTTGACTGGTCTGCATAAAGTGCTGACCTTAACCCAATATAACATCTTTGACATGAATTAGAGCGGAGACTAAGAGCCAGGCCTTCTTGTCCAACATCAGTGTGTGACCTCACAAATGACCATTCTGGAAGAATTAGTGTTTTTTAGCTGCACGGACAAGACAACGATTCAATTGAAGGAAAGTTGAATGCGGCCAAGTACAGAGATATCCTGGACAGTACTCTAGTAACTTGATGAAGCTATAGAGGATCTGCAAGGAAGAATGGCAGAAAATCCCCAAATCAGGAGGTGTAAAACTACATCATTCCATCATTCACAAGAAGACTCATGGCTGTACTAGCTCAAAAGGGTGCTTATGCTTAATACTGAAGGAAGGGTAGTACTGAATAATTATTACCTTGTGATATTTGAGTATTTTATTTTTAATAAATTTGCAACAATGTCTACATTTCAGTTTTTTTCTGTAAAGATGGGGCGCTGAGTTTACATTAATGAGAAATAAAATGAAATAAAATGTTATTGCAGCAAATGGCTGCAATAACACAGAGTGAAAACAAAGAGTCTGAATACTTACCCTACCCACTGTATGTGCAGTAGTGTGACCTTTGTTCTTTCTCATTATGTGATCTTATGAAGCAATGCTTTGCACACTCCCCAATAGTTTTGTCGTATGGCTGTTGACAGATTTTAGCCTTAAAGTGTACTTGAAGTATATATAGTATACTTAAACTTGTTCTTTTTGTTTGTTTTTTGTTGGTGCATGTGCTTGTTACATTTAATATTCAACAAGTTTTGTTTCATTGCACTTTTAAGGGAAGAAGCTGTCCATGTGCTAGGGTTTGAAGTTCCAGAGCATGAGCTTCGTGCTGAACTGGACAGCAGTTACTTGCACTTGTGAGTCTGTTTTCCATGATATAAAATGTCATACTATTTTTGGTTCCTGCAGGTAATAAAACTTTTTTTTTGTGAAGACTATACAGCATGATGTCTGCTATAAACTTTGAGCATTCATAAGACAAGACTAAAACTTGCATTTGAGTCACTAACATATTTCTTTTCTGTAGATTTCATTTTCACAATGCATACAGTGACCCGCTGGGTTGGACCAAGCAGTCTTCATTTACAGTGAAGCATTTCACTGCAACAGAAATCACACGACTACTACAGGAGTCGCAACAAGCTAAAGCTACAGTACTTGTCATAGACTCTTTGTCTTGGGTTTTAAGACATCTTAACACTGTTGCGGTCTGTCAGGAACTTCAAATGCTCAGGAAAGGTTTGTCATCTTGGCAATACAGAAGTAGATTAATCTAAATCCCTCTTCTTTGCATTAGTTTATGTGGAGTGCAAAGTGGACGATTTAATATTTGTAGTCACTATTAATGTCTCCTGAACACATGCTAATATATTTAGTGATGTTCCGTCTTTATAATGGATGCATATTAGCAATACCGTTCAGTTTAAGGAAGGTTCAGTGCCAGCTTTGGAAACAATGCTTATTAATTATTTAACAATTTATTGTGCTTGCCCTAATTTTCAAAAAAATACAGCATGTTGAATAACCATGTTGTCACCTAACCTAAATGTTTTTTGTACAAGCAGGAGGCTCTGTTAGGATGATTTTTGGTCTCCTACACACAGATCTTCATTGCCAAGGCATTGTGCGAACTGTAAGCCACTTAGCAAGCACTGCCATTTCTGTTACACCTGTGAACAATGCATGCTATGCTGTGGCCAAGTCATTGCAACGCAGAAAATCAGGAAAGGTTATGCAGAAGGTATTTTAATACCATTATTTCCATTTTTTTACTGTTTATTAGATTTGCATTAAAAACTGATACAAATCTATTTTTTAAGGAGGAGTTTTTCAGTATAACTGAAGATTTGACACTCACCATAGAGAAACCCAACCAGTCTGGAAATTTACAAACGACTTTACACGCTAAGTCTGAGGTATATGTTTTTTTTAGGCTTTTTTTCATTAAAGCATACATTGTATGTATTTATACTGCATGCTCAAAAGAGTGAACACATGGCCATTATTCAATACAAAGAACGCCAAGGTCAGACTTGCATACTTCTTATCGTAAGTATGAAATCCAGAAGATAGATAGTACCAGTAGTATAATTCTGCTATTGACTGTACTTGATGGTGAGCGTGACCACACCAAGCACTTGGTGTGTAATGTATTCTGGGATATTTGACTATCCCAAAGTCACTACCCCATGCATTTGGAAAGTACTTTGCAAATACTATGAAATGGAGCATTCCTTTGGGCTGTAACTTATGTCACAAGTACACCAACAGACAAGAATTTATACTGAGAAATGCCCTTAAACATAATAGTTTTTAGCCTCTGACATATTGGCAGTATTGTCGGGAAGACCCACATACAGGTGTGTGACTTTTGGCCATATAGTGTCTGGTTATCCTGTACAATATATACGTTGAATGTATTATTATTATTATGCTTTAAAATGTGTTTTTTTTCTCTTTCACCCATTAGGTGAATCCAACATTAAATTTGACCTTTAATCTTTCTTTGTCTGATGCTGAGAGAGAAGCAAAGGAAAAAGTCGCTTTACCTTTTGTCTTCAGTGAGGAAAAGTGAGATGAATTACTGATTGAATTTAAAAATATCTTTCTATTATGATCTTTTTAATTAAGTCTTTTTTAAGTGTTAATAAGAAATGTATAAAAGCAAATTGTGTTGCAGACATCAAATTTCTTGTATTTGTATATTACTTGTATTTGATGATGTCGAATACAGGTAATATAAGTGTATGAAGTGTCGTTTGTTGGTTTGACGGTGCTCTTTCTGTTTTGATTCTTTAAACAGAAAGTACGCTCTCTTGAATCAAGGCCGAGGTTCGGGGCGCATTATGTATGAGCCTGATGTGAATGATGACATTGACGATGAAGACCCAGATGATGACCTTGATGTCTAAAATTTCCCTTAAGAACATTGTTACAAACTCTGTGAACTCTTAGGATCCTGAGCTCCAGTATATAAATCTATATTTGGGCTAATTTAAACATTTGGTATAAACATCATGCTGTGGTATAGTAAGGGCAACACTGACAAAGGTACATTACTAACAGCGTTGCACTTTGTATTGTCTTCTATACCATCAGAGGCTGCATCCCAAATCACATACTAGCATACAATATACAACCCCTGGAAAAAATGAAGGCATCACAACAAATGCTGAAAACTGTAATTTATCAAAATTACAAAACAATAAAAAAGAGAACTGTAATTGCTGTAGTCAGTCATATTTTTTTATTAAGTAGAGGGCAAAATATGGATTTACCCAAACCAGAGTAATAAATTATGGAATATTAAGTTGTGGATATAAGAATTGACAAACAGTATTTTCATTACTCTGGCTCCAACTGTCTGTTATTGCTGTTGCCAGATTAGCTTTGCAGTTTGGAGCCTTGTCACTGACAATTGTATTTAATTCCCACCAGAGATTTTTAACTGGATTGAGATACGTATTATTTGCAGGCCATGGGATTGACGTTATATGTCTTTCTTAAAGGAATGTTTTTATGTCCTTTGCCCTAGGGCAATAGGCATAACCTTAAAGAAAATAAGTAATCGTCATTACCAAACATTCTTTGAACTACTGGAAAAATAACCAACTAAATTTAAGTGAAGACTTTGGTATTTATTGAATATCCAATGGCGGCGGTTTCCTTCATGCCTTCATCTGACATGCAGGCCCATAATAATCAGTGATCTTTTCTATTTCACATGTGCTTATTCTGACCCCTGCATCCTTCTCTATTCTTTTCTTCATTTATGGTCGATGATACCATGGACCTAGATTTTGCTACATTAAGCACACATCTGCGTCTTGCCCTTTTTTTTTACAAGTCTTAAAAAATTTGGGCAAATGGTTTGAAGTCTTTATACCACAAACTATTATTAATTATAAAAGTTTACAAACTTAAAGTGATCTATTTGCCACTATGCCTTCACACAGCAGAATTTATGCTCTGCATATAACCCATATCTGCACTGAAACACACATGCCCAGAGCAGTGAGCCCAGCACCCAGGAAGCAACTGGGGGTTAAATGCTTTGCCCAATGGCACTTCAGGTGTGACTTAAAGCAAAATTTGATAAACAACTTGATTTTGTTTCTTTCGAGCTCAATTCTCTTATTTAGATCTTGCTTTGTATATTCTGTTGTATTGTTGCAAGATCGGGCCTTGGTGTTGGAAATAAAGGTTTAACAAAGAAGTACACTTTCAACATCGAAATCATGTTTGCACTTAACTGAACTTTATTAATATTCAGCGTAAATTAGAATATAAATCCATGAGCCACATCCTGTATATTCGAAGCGCAAACAACATCCAACCGCGTTTGACTTTGTACAACATTTTCACATTTTTTGTGTATCGTGCAAGACTAAAACCTCATGTATGCTCAATGTTAAGTATGGATACGGACAGAGCCTTCTGTTCGCATTCTGCGTTTATTTCGTACGTAATTTGCACGTTTTCTGAAAGTTCACGGATGTGGACAGGACGGACTCGACGGAGCAATACCACTTGAAACCGTGGGCGCAGTGCAATATGTGATCACCTCCATAAGGAGACGAAGAAGAAATGGCGGAAATTTACTAATTTACGATTTATCTATATAATTTTATATTATAAAATGTGTATGATTTTATTTCTATAAATTATCGCCATGTTTACTCAGAACTGCCCTCTATTGGACGTCTTCCTCAATAAAAATATTACGGAGCTGACACGAGAAGGTATGTGAGCAGAGACGGTAATACCGCTAAGACGCATATGTGCATTTCCGAGAGAGAGTAACTGAGGCTTAAGGACGTTCATACATCTTGCCGGAAGTGACGGAGTTTGTCTTCCGGTTGTGTGCGGCGCTCTTCCTGGTATGATTTGAACTGTTTTTCAGTCGGCGCAAACTCCATTAACTGAGCTGCACCTTTCGTCGGTAAGGAGGTGAGAAAACACTGTATTTAGTCAGACGGTGCTTGGATCATTTACGCTCCGGGTGTGGACTGGACCTCATGTTACTTCAACTATTCTGCTGTTCAGCGCCATCAGCCGGTTGAAATACACACGCGCGCTGTTAAGAAGTTATATGTTTGTTTGGATAATCGAGCAGGACACTATTTAAACGCAACCCTACCTGGTAGAATTAAAGAAGAAACCCCACACAAGCACGATTAGTTCCACCGAACCTTTGCCAAGTTAAACAATGCGAGCTCTGTGAAAGAAGACTGACGTTCGCAGGTCTCACTTTGTAAATGTTCTCATAAGGCTCCAGCTACCGGACAAGTGATTTTAAAGTTTACGGCGTGCGCTGAACTTTCCACTGTTTTTGAATATAGTTGACATGCTTAAGACTCGACAATGTGCGATATGTGTCCGTACATTCTTTGGAGTGACGTCCAAGTTATGGAGTTTATTTTTGTACGTTCTCAGGAAACCGCTAAAAACGGTGAGTAGTTTATATCTGCTCCGGAGATTCACTTAAAATATTCAAAATAAAAATAAC
>JAOUQT010302918.1:0-15869 GCA_025769995.1 Xyliphius kryptos | reverse complement strand
TTGGGGGTTCAAATCCCGGGTCCACTGAAGTTACCAGTGTGGGTCCTTGAGCAAGACCCTTAACCCTTATTGCACCAGGGTGCTGTATTAACCCTGTGTCCTGACCCCAACCAAGTTGGGATACTTGTAAATTGCTTTGGATGAAAGCGTCTGCTAGATAACTAAATGTAAATATCTTATCCAGATTACAAAAGCTGATTTTCAGTATTAAACCTACTTATATTTATAAAAAAAACACTTATTAAAATGATTTAATTATATACAAACTCCAGACATTTTACTGTGGAATAATGTACAAAACCGGTTTCGACATCACAGAGGATATTGGCTGCTTCACAAACTTTCATAAAAAAGTTTTATATACTAATTATTAAATTAATACTATGAAACATTAAGGCTTTCAAAATTCAGTTCTCAGAACACATACATGCAGATTTATAATGTGTCCTTTTTTTTAATCCTTGTTTACACAGTTACATTTGCTTCCCAAGTATAAAACTTGTATAAGACTTGAATTGTAGTTGTCTAAATCAAATCATGCTTTAAAGAGAAATATCTCTGTGCTGTCAGATCCTGCATCATGACAAGCCAAATAATTCTTCACTGCTGCACGTGCACAATGTAAACCCTTAGCTTCGTTAACCTTAAAAAAAAGTACTGTAATTACAAGATGACTAGAAAACATCTATTTGATACAGAGTTCCAAGTTCACTGAGCATTATGGTAGTATGGAGTTATACAACCGCTGTTGCACATCGTTCACAGTTCACATATTCAAATATGATATGATGAGTAACTAAACCACTGATAAAGACCGGTTTGAAATCACCAGGCACTGCAAACCGTATGTACTGACAATCGGACAAATTACTAAAAGCATTTCTTTCAAACTGATGTTCGTTTACAGTAAAAAGCATAAGATTTGTTTCTCGTGACGCTAATACAAATGTACAAGAGGTCCATTCATACAGCACACTCAAGGTTGGGTGTAACGGAGGCTAAGTGGTTAGGGATACATTTCTGTGTAGGGCGGTCAATGTCCTTAATGTAGAGTTTGTATGTTCTCCCTACATCTGGGTGGAAGCTCCTGTTTCAGACTACAGAACACAAATGTAACTTGGCGAACTAGCGATGCAAATTTGCCTTTGGTCTGATGGTAGGTAGGTGTGTGTGTCTGTGTCCAATAACTGACTGTGTAGGACACACATTACACATACACACACAATCGAACTGCATTACAGACTATAAAATATTTTAGCATTTTAGACAATATGTTTCTATCTTTTTTTGGGTTAACTGTTCCAAGACTGAACACACAAACATTTGACCTCAACTATATTAACATGTTTGAATGGACCAGGCACTCTGAATCACAAAATGTTTTTCTGGATAAATAGGCATTTTGGCAAAAACACTTCTACAGTCACACACTCCAAACTCTTGCAGAAAACCTTCCTATAAGAGTGAAAGCGTTAGAGTTGTAAAACTAGGCCAAACGTTGAGTAGAATGTCCTAAACGTTCCTGTAGATGTGATGTGTCACAACACATTTCTTTAGATAGGGCATTTTGCCAAAAAGCAATGCAAAGCTGAGATCATTCGTACTTGACAAAAACTAATATTGAAAACCTGCATAAAACATAAACTAACAAATAAACTAAGTTCCCTTCTCTGTGAGGTTTTGTAAGCTAGGCAATACAACAGTTAAACCAAAAAAAATCAGATTTGTTACTGTAAATCAGAACATTTAACTAAAATTTGGAGCAGTAAAAAAGATGAATGATCTCCTCTAATTCTTAACTTTCACTTTAGAAAATATTCACAGTATTACTACAATCGGTTATCCGTTTGTTCATCTGGGGAAAAATAAGATGGAGCTTAAAGAGACTTTTGAAGTGACCATTTAATATTTAAACGTGTTTATAACTAATTCAAGGATAAATAACTAAAGTGGGGCTACTGAAGTGGGCAAGTTACATTATTTATACAGGGGGGAAAAACTGTAATATAGATTTTAGTTGAAGTGAATTGTTTTCTGGTCTGTAATGAAGTAAAACTCGACCCACTTGAGTGTTTAACAGGGTTATTAAAGTTCTAAAGGACTAGCTTCAGAGATCTGTGGTACGGGAACAGGACAGATGGAGACTGTAGCAACATGTTGCTCCTCCACACAGCCTCATTTCAGATCGTTGCAGCTTGTTTAACTTTTAAAGTCAAAAACTTTGAACTCTTTCCGTTCTCTTTTTAAAAAACAACCGGAAAACAAACAACGGACCGAGCGGAATGAAGTATAAACCCGGTGTTTGGAATAAAAGAGAAACCTACCTTTCTCGGCGGGGGCTGCATGTTTACACGAGTCCCAAGAATAACAGTGAGGGAAGAATATAAAGCCACCGAGGCGCACACATCTGCATCGAGGGCAAAACTATGCTTTGTTTAAAAAAAACACAGAAAAAATAAAGCAGAAAAAACACAAGTACGTTTTTGGAGAAGTTTAGGTGGCCATTAGTCTCTCTCTCTCTCTCTCTCTCGCAAAGCTTTACTCCTACTGCTGCACACTGGTGAAACCCCGCGGCCCGAGGGCCGAGTCTGTAATGGAAATGGAGCGGTGTTTCCGGTGTGTGTGTGTCTGTGTTGGTGTGTGTGTTGGGGGTTAGGTTGTAGCTCCATGCTCGGAGATCTCCTATAGAGAGGACAGTTTTTTAGCGTAAATGCCGAAACGACTCCCCGTTGGAAAGTAGTGCACTGTGCAAAGCATTAACATTGTTATAGTCAAATCCATGTAGGACACTTCGTGAAGAGAATAAGATGCCATTTGTCATACGGCCCAACTTTTGCAGGAATGCTGCTGCGCAATGTCGCGCTCTAGCGGACATTAAATATATTTCACGTGAAATCATAAATTTAAGTCGATCGTTTGGCCCACTGCAATATTTAATATTACTGATAATATTGTTATTAAAAATCTGTGTACTTTTATTTAGAACGCATTTGCCACTGTGAATACACGTCCCCTGTAAATAACACCATAACTTGTTTTTTTCTTCTTCTTTGTACTTAATTTGTGCAAATGTACGTATATAGTTGTTTTAGTACTACTTTAATTCCATTTTTAAGTTATTTTTTTTAAGTCATTTTCTTTTCTTTTCTAAAATACATGCTTGCACTGAAACGGAGTGAATTAATCTTATTGTACTTGTGTATATATAATGACAATAAAGGCATTCTATTTTATTATATTCTATTCTAATCATCGGGGGTTGGTGGCCATGCCCATCCAGGGGAAAACGCTTTGGGCGATGGGCAGATATACTAAGGACAAGCGCCAATCTATCGTTGGGCACACACTCACTCAAACAGACACACAAACGCGCACTATGTTGAGCTATTAAGAACCTATACATAATATATAAATGTAAAAAAACAACCTATACATTTCTTTTTTAATTCATTCATTTTACCTCAAATCCATGTTTTTGAACTGTACTGAAGGACTGGAGGAAACCCACAAAAACAACATAGAAACTCCACCAACATTAGGATTCAAACCCGGAATCCCCAGCTCTGAGAGCCCACCGTGATAACCACTAAGCCACCGTTCATCTTGCAACAAAAAGTTGCCATCTTAATTTAGATACTATGTTAAAAAAAAAAAAAAAACATTTTTGACAAAAAAAATAAAAAAAAAACAAAAAAAGTTGATTGTATTTTTCCCGTGTGTGTGATTTGCAGCAGTGCGCTTCTATCTGCCATATTTGTGCCATTTGATACTTTTACACAGCAATAGGGTTTTGTTGGAGCTAATGAGAGGGCAACTATTTTACACTTCAGCTTCCCAATTACAAATGGCTGAGGTCCATAAACAGCCAGTAGAGGTCACTAAGGCAGTGAAAGCAGGGAATTCCCAATCTGACCTTCCACCCATCACACAATGTTTGTACCTAGCTGATTTCACCACTTGAATCACCTTATTTAAGCTACTACTGACATTTATCGGGGCGTTTTTCCAGTTGAACAATTTCAGTGTCTGCGGTTTCTTTTGCGTATGTGAACTCATTTACACTGGTCCCAAAAATAATACAAAAACCATTGCCACCTGTCAAAAAGTCCTCAGTTAATATTCAGCAAAATAGCAGGTATATTTATCTTTTTACAGTGTGAAGTCCTGAGGTCTCTGCAGCTGGTTTCCATTCAGATTCACTTGTATAAAACCAAGTGTTAGCAAGTACAAAGTCACTTTACTTGATGTTCTTCATATTAACATCTGTGCATACTTTTGTACATTTTGTTAATTGATTGTATTAATTCTGTATAGATTTTATGTATATTTCAAATTCTTTGCTGTAGTGTGTTCATTCCTAAGTCTCAACAATTTCAATGCACACATGTCCCGACATGAAGTGCAAATGACAAATTAACTTGAAACTAGAACTCGAGACTTTTATGGAGCATTACATGTAGAACCACCCTAAACATATTATTGTTATTTAATATATAATAGTTTCGTGCATTGATCATTCAAAACATCATTATATCTTAGATTTTTATGTAGATTTTAGACACACACAATCTTTTGAAAGGGTTTATTTATTATTGAATGGTCTACATTTTACATGTACATCAAATATAATACAATTACAACCCTGGTTTTTGATTCACCAAGGATCATCTAACAGATCCTTATTACAACATAAAACAACAGAACTTGACTTCATTTATTCAAATGACTGGTGAAATACTATTGCCACGGTATGGAACAGAAAGAGAAAAAAATGCCCTTTCGTTTGTGGATTGGTTTAAAATACTGCTTATTAAAACAGAAACCCATCATATTAGCAGTTTTTTTTGGAAGACGTACATGGTGTTTCCCAACAAATGTCCACGATTAAGTGCTTATACAAGGAATATAAACCTGCAAAGCAAACTGTCGTTTACAATGAAGAAAAAAAACATGTAACTGGGCTGACCAGGTCAAAACTCAATATTGACTCATGTACTTAAGTTTCATAGGTTTCACAGACCTATAATTTACGTTTCTTTTAAATAATCTTTTATTACTTTTAAAAAAGTAGACACGAACTGGTGGACAATAATATGGTGGATATCAGATTTACTAGTTTCACTATTCAAAAAATCCCCAAAACCTGAAGATACTGCTTACATTACATTTTATTGCAAAAAGTTCAATATTGGTTATAGTCAAAAACAGACATCATGAACTTTTTACCCAAAGATGTTTAGACAGCCTCCAGTTTGTGGTTTAAAGAATCTGCAATATGTAAAGTATCGGGATTAACAGCGGCCCCTTTGTTAGGACTAAAATTCACAGACTATTCTGTAACGTTATGTTTTAACTGAAAAAAAAACTGAAAGGGCTTCGTTTTGAAGCAACGTTGTAGTAAATTGTTAAACTAGATCAAATATATGTAAATTAGATTAACTATTTTTAATAATTTACCACATTTTTTATCAGAAGAGATTCAGGTTTTCTCTACAGCAACTGGTAAATATTTCTAAGGATCCTGATTTTTACTGATGTATTTTTTGATGTAACACAACTGAATGTGACAATGTACTGGCATGTAGGGTATTATAGAGGAGTGAATTAAATATACCACTAACGTTATAATTTGCTCATACAGATATTAATCACATAAAACGTATACCTAGGTGCACTGAACAATTTAAAACACACTACAGGGTTTTTTTTTTAAATCTGCATATCATAGTTTTAGAGAGGCAAAAATCTAGAAAACGGTACAACTACACAGTTTTGATAAAATGTTCACGGCTACAAGCGATCCACCTTCACCAAGTGACAGATTTTGGGTATAAGTCCAGTGCAAAACTTTTAAAGCAAATGATCAACAACAAGCATGTCTCGACTGATTTATATATGTCATAGTAATCATTTTCTTTTGTGGGACAAAGAACTGATTCAAATCGCTTTACATAAAGGAAGTAAGTATGAAGTCTTAAAAGTGATAAATCAAGCAACAACAAAAAAATCCATTTTCTATGACCTGGTCAAAAGTACTTAAGTCTTTGAGAAAAATACATGTATTTGAAAATACATTCAAGTGCTCAAATACTCAAAATACTTGTTCTCTGTAATTCTTTTGGATATTTACATCACAAACACTTTGAAAGCTTTTACAGGTTGGCATGTCTCAGCAACAACTGGCCAGCTTGCATTGCTGCTTGTAGTTTGCTACAGATAATGGAACAGGAAAACAGGAACAATGATAAATGACTGCTGTAATTAACCAGTGCATAGCTTTGAACATGAGGCTATAGGTTTGATTTTTAACATGTTTTATGTTTTTCAATATAATGTAGATTATCAGATGAATAATTAAGCCAAACTGAGTGAGACTTTGTACAAAAAAATGAGTAGATCATAAATTCCTTCATATTTTTTTCCACACCAAGATTTCTCACAAATGTACCCTTAAATGTAACTACAGATGTGTATTAAATGTGTGCTGTTTTGTTAATGTTATTTTCATTATGTCAGGAAAATAAAACTGGCAAAAAGTTATTTTGTGTCCGATCCACAAAATAACTTTGGGGGGCGGGGGTGGCTTTTGTTAGAGGGCAGGCATATTGGGGCAAGTTTGTCAGCAAGAGGATGCAAAAAGACAAGCTTTATGCGGTCAATTGCAGTTTATTTTTTTACATCCTTTAGAGCTCCCCTTACTAATAATGATAAAGCAATCGGTAAGGGCAGCCACATCCTTTTGAACAAACACTGGAAGAAAATAATTAAATGTTTCTAATGAAAGTATTTTTTAGGCTGTAAAATACTTGAAAAGCTGTGAGTTCTGAGAATTTTGGCAGTGCTGTTCAAAAATGAGTAAAATCACAGCTCAAAATGAGTTTAGGGGTTTTGTCTTAAGTCAGTATTATTTCTTTGTTAGAAGTTAAAAAGTTGCAGTTTACTAATTAATTCTGATTAATTTGGGGCAGCGCTTATTTTTTTCCTCCCAATTTCTCCTCATTCAGCCTCACCTTCAATGCCCACGAATCTATCACATAGCTACCATGCAAGTCCCCAGCTGTCTAAGAAGGGTCACGAACGAACAAGTCATTACAAATGGAGTTTCCCATCACTTCCTTTATAATGCAGGGTTACAAGGCTTCCTGTATCCTTTACCTATTAGAGATAAGTCTGGCTCTTTCTCCCATTTGTGCCTACACAGGACACGGTAGATGCTTGTCATTAAATATGACGCTTTCTTTTTTAAATAAAGAATGATACCTGTTCACATTTACATTTTTGTTGTGTGATAAAAAAAACTCAGAACTGTTACTATAACGATTTCAATTTTTAACTGCCTTTGTGGTGATATACTAGCATAAACAGTATATAAACCATATTAAATATTGACCTTAATAGGTTTCATGTTCAAAAGCATGCTGTCTAGAGCATATTATGTCCAATAATATTCGAAGGAGCACAACTGCATAAAAAAATGAGAACAATGAGAACACAGCAAATCTCAACACAGATAGAGCAACATGGAGGTGACACCTTCCCCAGACAAACACACACACACACACACACACACACACACACACACACACACACAAGTCTACACTAGCGTTCCAAGTAGAGGCTGCGGATTCTATTTCGTTGCTTCTTAATAACACACAGACTCATTGGTTATAATGAGGTTAAATCATGGAAGAATACTCCACTAATATTAACTATTTTGCATTTTCATTTCTGTGTATTTTTTATTATTTGGAAGACTAGTGTATCACACAATAATGAATACTTTAATTAAGTACTATACCAATGACGAGCATAGATTATTACTTTTGTTGCGTGCAATAGTTCTTATAGAACGTAATACACTTTTAATGAGTTCCCTTAACGGTCATCTTACATAACCCAGTTTTGTTAGCGTCAGTTCCTACATATGAGAGCATTAAGCACGGAAACAGTCAGTTTATGAATTGCACGGTTCCATGTGCTATCATTAATACAGAAAAAATCATCCATACCCCATAATCCAATACTGTTTTTAACAGATTTTTTAAACATGTATCCACATCCCCACCATCCTTCTTTGTGTCTTTGAAATAATTTATTAGATCAGCTTAAGTATTATAGTGATAAGACTAGAATCATAAATATTTTGCTTTCAGATAAGTGGTTGCATGGGTAATGGCATTTATTTGCCAGCCAGTGCATGAAATTTAGGAAGCTGTAAATATTAAAGAGCAGCATGTAAACAGACTTTTGGATATCTTTGCTTGAGTGTTTCGTTTTTATCCTATACTTAAAATCTCAGTTCAAGTCAGTACGCCACCACATCTTAAAACCACACCTGTATATAGAAATTAAGCTCTGATTATCTCCCTAGATTAGATCCTGCCATTCCTTGCTTTTTAAATTTTTCCATCTAAAGTTAATTCCATTTGCATTTATAATAACTGCTTCTAAAGCTCCTAAAGTCTGAAACCAAATCTTAGCAACCTGATGGGTCTTAGTGTAGTCGATATCTGTCTAACAAGTAGTCAGTAACCTACTGACAGGTATTTTCTGATTCTTATCAAATAAAAGCTTTAAAAGTGTAAAATAACTGCCTGTGGGTATGATGTTCATATGGCCAAAGTTCCTAAGGCTCATAGGTTTCTATTAGGTTCCTACACTGCAACTGTAACTCAGTATGTCTAAAACCACGGCTGCATTGCTCTTGACTTATTTGATATTTTTTTACCTTGACTACATTGGCAAATCAACATATGTACATGAAAATTGCTTCACAGTTTAGTTAGATATAAAAATTAAAGCGCACAAAGACCTTTAGTACTGAACCAAGCTCAACAAATGCAGTGCCCTCGAAACGTAAAGTGATCCACTTAAAGTTGGCAGGAAATTGGCAAACCAGCATTATGTCAGTTAAAGACAGGTAACCCACTGAGGTGGACAAATCCTGTGAAATGTCTACTAAAAATTCTCATTTTTATGATCTTTTAAACTTATTCACTAAGATATGGAAACCCATATAAAGTGCCAACTGTAGCTCGGTGACCTACATGATATGTCTATTAAAGATGATTTACCCACTGGACAGTCCAATGATGCAGACTAAAAGCAACTGAAATGTCCATTCTGATGGGCTATTTCGTTTCAAATGGCCACAAAATAATTATTAGCTACCTAAAGCATCCAGCAAACCTAGCTAACCAAGTAATAATGTACAACAAAGGTTGGTAACCACCCTAAATACAAAATAACAGAGCATTCCAGTTGGTAAAGCCACTAAAATATCTATAAATACAGGCTAACTAATAACGAAATGTCTAAAAAGCCCAGTGAACCTGATTAAAATATGGATTTACAATAGGGTTTGAAATCAAGAGGGTTAATCCGAAAAATGTCCAATCAAGTTATTAAATTTGGAAGAATCCATTAATCTAATTTAATTTGGGTAAAATTGACCAATGATTTTTGACACACTGTTAGAAAGTAACTTAAATGAGATCCTTAATTTAATCCTTGGATTCGAATCCGTGTCTGAAAGTGACCCATTTAAACACCCATTAACCATATATGTTTACAATCAAATGAAGCAGTAAAAAAATAAGAGTACAAGCAAGTCCTCTCATGTCCTAAAATTCCAAAGAACAAGAACCATCAATGTTTACTGGGCCATAAAGAATATAATTTTTTTTCGTACATCAAACTGAGAAAGACAAAACACAGTCCTTCAAGAAACAACGTAAAAAAAAAAAACCTTACTTAAAACAAAGAATATGTAAAATCTGTGCATTTAGGCATTTGGATGACCTACTTGCTCAGCACAGGACTCAGTGTTAGGAGCAGGAAACCTTCCACTGCTAGTCAAATAACTTGTGTTGTCATGTTTAATGCTGGTAGGCGAAATAAAATTTGTAAAAAAAAACCCAAAAAACTAAGCGAGCAGCTTTAACAAAACCCTAAGAACACATAAAGTGACCGTTGCTCTTTTATCTTCACATATTTGTACTTGGTAATGGACTCCAGTGCCCCGGTATCACCTGCTGCTGCACCCAACGAGACTGGAAATGTGTACAATGTGGACTCCGGGTCTACAGAAAAACATAACACAACGTTTGTGAAAGCATTTGCAAACTAAGGTTATATCTGCTAACATAGGATTGCTGGAGCCTACCCCAGCATTCATGGAAAACAGATTGGAAATTTACCGCAGGGCAGTCTTAAACTTATGCATATATTCACACCTGGGGCAAGTTAGTTAATAAATGTGCTTGACACATTAAACTGGGCAAACTTTGTAAGAGTCATTAACACTACTGGGTCTTTAATACGGATCTGTCTGCATCTAACAGAACCAAAAATAAAATAACAAAAGGTCAATATGTACAGCTGGATGAACAGCTGTTTAGAATGGGTACATCAGGTTCTGTAGTTTAATCCTGATTATTAACAGGAGCTCTGAGATAGATGCAACTTACATGTAGTGGGCTGTCAACTCTACCAGTGCGGCGGCACGTAGCTGTACCCCTGCGGCCTGTATGTTGGCACAGTGACCGAGTGAGCACCGAGGTGTTGCGTGTGCTGGGGTGTGGTTAGCAAAGGCCCTGTGAATACATACACACACACACACACACACACAAAGCAAAAGACTGTTTATAGAAGGTGAAAACATCACGTAATACCATAAGACTCATAAGACAGTGTTAACCAGATGCTGTGATCAAAGTGTTTACAAAGCGGATTTGTGGTTGATAATGATATGCACAAATCGGTATTTGTTATTATTCAAACTGTAATAGTTCTGGAACAAATGACCAGTTCAGCTTTTACAGTGCCTCCTTTTTTTTGTAAAAGCATTTCCCTGTTTCACAGAAATGTAAAGGACCAAACCCAGAAATAAACATGGCCATGTGCCATGCTGTTGTTTTCTCTGTATAAAGAATGTGCAGAATAGAAAAACCACATTAATACAGTATGTGGCCGAAAAGTATGTGTATACAACAAGCACTATTGCCAGAAAAGTAAGGACACTCTTCTTTGATTTGAATTCTATTGATAAAATATAAGCAAATCTGAAAATTAACACCAGAAACACACTGAAAAACGTTGGTTCACAATTTACAGTTTAACTAGTAACAGTAATTAGGATTGAACATAAAAGGAGCAGCTACCAAAGGCTTAGGCTGCATTTAAAATTAATTACGAAGTTGGACATGTAAGTGAGGCTAGTATGCTCAAATAAATTAAATGTCTGGAAGACATCCTAAATTTAAAAAAAGAGCAAAAACTAAGACCTGCAATAGCAGTAGATTATGTTCCTCCAGAAATAAGCAACAAAAAAACATTTAATACAAAGAAAATACACAGGAGAAAAAAAAAAAAAAAGTAATGAGAGGGAACAGTGCATGTGGTGAACTAGTCCTGTAAGATGTAATGTTCACAAATATGTCCATATGTAATAAATATAAATGGTGTATTTTTCACCAGCAGTTGTCAATAAATGTAAAAAGTATACAATTTTTTTAGCAGCTATTTGCCTTTAGTTCAGCTCTTTTGTTCATACTTGATTGCTATTGTTCAGGAATCTGATAGTACGTGTATAAAACATATAAAATAAGGGAAAAATATAAGTGCTAGAACTATTCACTGGAATTTTTAAAAAGCTATAACAATAGTTAAAACTATATGACAAACATGATCTGATGAGAAACACATCACAGAAAGAAAGTAAACATATACAAACGTTAATTAGAACTTAATGCATTTAAATTGATCATCTCCTCACCTGCTGACATGGCCATGGTGGAGCCACTGAGCATGCCGACAGGCACGCTGTTGGGGCGAGCAGCAGGCACCGGTGCTGGGTAGATGGCTGATTGCAGACTGTTGGGCTGCACCACTGTGGTGTGATGGATTACATGGGGCTGCGCAAACACTGGCTGTGAATAGTACGTGCCCTACAGGACATGACCAGGAGAGAGCTCTGATTTATTGACTTACTGTTCACTGATCCATATAAAACTTACATCACCTGCATGGATGTATTGTAAACAGTTATTAACTCCAAAGTGCTATCATCATTACTGTTTCAGAGTTTCTTATGTACCAGTACATGTATTGCTAAAGATCCACTAACAAAGCAAAACTCAAATTGTAGATGATGTCTTACCTGAGCATAAAGGTTTTGTTGGGGGTAGGCACTTCTGATGGGGTACACAGCTGATGAGTAGGGATTTGGAGATGCTGAATATGGAGGGGGAGCTCCATTGGACTGTGTTGGGGAAACCTTGTATGGGGTTCCTGTTGTGTATCCTGTATTATAATAATAGAGGACAGAGGAAACTGACTTACACATTTTGAACAATCGTTCAGTATGAAGCCAGAACTTCTTGATGTTATACACATGTGGTAATGCATTTAAACATCTCAATGAAATGATTAAGAGCTATACAGTAAAAGTTTTTTTTTCATATAATATGTTACAGTATAAAAACACAAGGCTTTCACATTACAACTGAAACACATTACCTGCTGGATATCCTGCAGTGCCTGTCTGGTAGATGTTGGGTGTATATGCAGGAGCTGTGGTGGGATACCCTGTAGTGTAGCCTGGGGATATACAGAGATCAGAAGGATGTGATTCTAAATCTGTTCACCAAGAAAAAAACAGCATCTTGTTTACTATATTACAACCATGTTTTTGAGAATGCATGCATTTGCATAAAAATGGTGAATTCTGAAGTCATGCACCGTGTTTATTTTCTACACCTAACGATTTAAACAATTAAAACATGCATTTAGCATTTCAAGTGTAAAAGCTAGGAGAATATATTACACCTTTAAGCAATTAAATCTAATTCCTATTTTTAGAGCAATAGGCCATTTGAGCAGCTCACCTGGGTATGCCATGGTTTTGGGGTTTCCATAAGCAGTGCCCGGCTGAACAGGACTATAAACTGGATTCATGCTTGAAACTGGTCGAGCCTTACTAAAATGGAAAGGAGCATAGCAAAAGAAAACAGTGACATAGCTGTACAGTTGTTATAATAACACAAAGTGTGCATATATGTAGCCTTCCTTGTCTTAAAAAAAATGATTATACAAAAACCTTGGTAGAGATTTTGGTTCTGCAAACAAACAGCAACTATTTGCTCTCTAAATTGGATGGCGAATCATTTAAGATTATAGAGCTGGTTTATTATGTTTTTGTTCATTGTCAACCATCCAAACCATTGTTTGAACTTTTATCTTTCACCAAAAACACATTGGTGTTAGCGGAAGTGGTGGTTCTGTAAAACCAATAAAAAGAGCATAAAAGAGCCATCTGAATACACCGTGTGCATGTTTAAACCAAAACCTTAAAATGATTCTAACTACTTTTTGCAATGTTTCTCACAGTAAATATAACATACACGTTGCAAATAATGCTGATAGACTTTTTATGTTGCATTAATCATAACAAAGTATATACGTTGTGCCCTAGCAGTAGAAACATTATTAAATATCTTAAATATTGTCCTTGACCAGGTGCTTGGAGGTTTCATCCCTACTGTATGTTTAAAAGTCCAAGATTGAAAAAAAAACACCAGACACTCCACAGCTCCAACTGAGGGATTTGATTAGTAAATAAATGGCCGATTCTTGCTGTGCAAAACTAATTCATTTCCATACCAGCACTTACTTTTCTTAAGGTAAAATTACAGTCCGCTTAATTAGTCCCTAATTTTAGCACCGGTGTGTGAGAAAAACGACAAGGTACTGACAAGTGAACTCTGAGTGGCACACACAGTGTAAGTTTTCAACATTGGAAAAATATATTTGCCATATATTTATTACATATCATAACTCACAGATGTATGGAACACGTGACCCTTAGACTGAGCATTTGTGAGCTTAAGAATAAAATGCTCGCCAAAATGTCCCACCAACAACTCACATAATGTTTTTGAGCAAACTTTTATATCAGGTCACCATGGATCCTGCAGAAGTGTGCATTTTTTATTATGCATATTAATGAGGAAGTTAAAACTAAACGAGTCTTCCCCCAAAATTGAGTGCTCATATAGCGGGTATGAGTATATACATCATATAGATCATACAGTTCATCTTCACGTTGTTCTGCAATAATATAGAACAAACCATTAGAAACCAAAAATAAATTCAGCTGACTAGACAAAATATAAATAGGTAATGCATTTGCTTTACTCTGAAATGTTTCTCTTAAGATAAAAGAGTAGCCTGGGGAAAAGACTGATTGAATTAAGAAATTCAGTCTGACACAATTAGATGGATTACAGTATAAACAGATGAGAAAATCTCATTACAAAACACACAGCAATCAAGCGGTTAGAGAAAAAAAGAACTCAGCCATGTCAGAAGTCGAATAATGACAACAATCAGGAGAGAAGTGCCTGTTATTAAACTAAAAGGTCCCAAAGCGAAACAAAAGCATGATGCATGGCACGTGAAGGGCGAGTCCAAAAAACAGTGCAGCAAGAAAGATGCAGAGAAAAGCCTTACAGGGAAAATGGTGACTCAGAAAGGGAAGTGGTGCTGTAATATATGTGGGGAAAGAGAGAAAGAAAGAGAGTGAAATGAGAGAGAAGACCATGATAGATGGATGTGCTGCTGGTACATGACACATCGTAAATAGACTGCCTTAGAGAACATAACTAAAGGACAGATGATGGTGCGGTGAATGGAACAGGGTAAGCTATAGCTGTAAACCAGCCATGTGTGGATTGAAGCAGTGACCCCCTGAGAATGATAAAAACATTTTCTTTGAGTTTTCAAAGTCATCTGATATTTTAAAAATGCATAGAAACGCTCTGATAAAGACTATGAACAATATGGAGCATTGGGAATAATCGAAAAATTAAGCTTTGTTTGGCAATTAACAATATTTTTGCAACGTTTCAGTGACTATTGTTCATACAAAATAAGCTTGATTTGACTCAAGTAGAGGGTTTAGTGATTTGGAGTTAAATAGTTGTATAATTAAAGAATCTCAATACAGCTGGAGACCCAGGTTTAATTTTGAAGATGCGCAGCATGGATGCACATCCCTGTGTCTGACTAATGACTGGCTGATCCCTGTAAACTTTAACAAATTCAGTAAAGACCTGAAGCGCATATTGCATTAAAAGATGTGGTGGATAAAATGGGTATGATCCTAATTATTTGTTGTTTTTAAGTAGGATAACACAAATCACATAAATTATATGCTTCACAATCGTGTTTTAAAAGGCTTAAAAATAAAACACGTCTGAATTCTGTGGGAAAATTATGTAAATCCAATAAAACATTGTGGGCCACACACATCATGTGCACGATGGTAAGGGATGCTGCATGTCTGTAATTAATTCAAAGTATATATATTTGAATTGTATAAAGGGAGGAGTTGTCTACATTCTTACATAAAGATAAACTTTCATTTATTCATTCATTCATTCATTATCTTCTGCTTGTTCCTTTATGAGGGTTGCGGTGGGGTTCTCCATGCCCATCCAGGGGAGAACGTCCCGGGCGCTGGGCAGATACACCCAGGACAGGGCGGCAATCCATCCCTGGGTACACACTCACTCACACAGCCACACACACATTCACACATTATGAAGGGCAATTTAGATTTTTAGATTTTTTGGGATGTGGGGGAAACCGGAGAACAAGGGTGAAACCCACGCAGACTCTGGGAGAACATGGAAACTCCACCCAGATTGGGATTCGAACCAGGAATCTGAGAGGCTAACCACTAAGCCACCGTGCCGCCCTAAAGATAAACTTAAATACCATATTTATAACATAAATATAATTCGATATAATGATAATGTTTAATTCATTCATACATTATCTTCCATTTTATCCTCTACGAGGGTCGC
>JAOUQT010302908.1:0-15870 GCA_025769995.1 Xyliphius kryptos | reverse complement strand
AAACATACTATCTAGATTGAATCGCCTCAAAGAACAGAATTATGATGTAATACTCTGTTGGACAGCAGGACATTGTGCAATCGGAGATAACGAATCAGCTGATGCAGCTGCTAAGAAAGCTCTAAACTCGGTAATCAAAGGAGAACCTATTCCACCCTCAAGCCTATGACCAACCCTAAATCTGTATGTACGTAAGAAATGGCAGGAAATATGGGACAAACGGGACAATAAAAAATTGCACGAAGTTGATCCATATGTCCATGTAAAACCAAATTGGACCTTAACGTGGAAAAAACAAACAATAATTAGGACATTCTAAATTGCCACATTTATTTATCCTCGTCGGAGATGAAGCACCAAAATGCACCAGCTGTGGGAACACACTAACAAGCACATACTGCTGAACTGTTTAAAACTTGAGGAATACAGACTGGTATACTCCAGAACATCACCAGAGAAGCTACTAAAATTTCTTACTGACACCAAACACTTCATCTGATGCAAGAAAACCACCTCTCTATGGACTAGAACATGAACTAAACCACATATATTAACGATAATCTTTGTATCTACTAAAGACAGCAAGTCTTGCATCACAAAGTCTCACAACAAATCAAGATACTGCTGTAGGACCTGACAATATCCACTACCAATTTATAAAACACCTTCCAATTAACACATTAAATCTACCACTAAATATATTCAACTTGATCTGTTGTTCAGAGACCTTTTCTACATCCTGGCAAGAAGCAACTATTATTCCTATCTCATAACTTGGGAAGGATCATAATGACCCCCTTAACTATCGCCCAATAGCACTGTTTTTTTTTTTATTTATTTTATTTTTATACAAGACAATTGAATGATCAACAACCACCTCACTTGGAAACTGAAAACTGGAAATAAACTAAGTACACATCAATGTGGCCTTAGAAAAGGACGAAGCACCTTAGAAGACCTAGGCCTAGAAGCCTATATACAAGAAGCCTATATAGAAGCCTATGGAATTCTTAGAGACCTACATGATGTGGGTTTTCGTAGAATGCCAGCTGCAACTGAGTAAAAACAGAATCCATGAATGGTCACAAAAAAATTGATTTAAATGATCCAGATCTGAAACAGTCTGTATTCACTTCTGCCTGCTAAGATCACTACATCAAGACACAGAGATTACACCTAAATGGAGAAAAAAATCAAGGTACTAAAGGAAACAAAATTCAGCAGTTTGACCAGATCCTCCAATCTTTCGCTCTCTACCACTCCATCAGCCATCTCGACTAATAAGACATTCACTTCTCCTTCATAGCCACTCCCACTTTATCCATCTCCAATGTTTTCTCTCTCCCACTTTCCATCATGGCCTCTCTTTTTTCCACCATGTGCTCCACATGCTGTCTTTGTTCCTTGTCTTTCATCTCCTCTTCTCAGCTCTTCCCTCTTTTCCTCAATTTCTCTGCAACCGCAGTCTCCTATATTCCATCATCCTCCATCTGCTGCACCTCCACCTTCTTTTCTGGTCCCCTTCTTTGTTCTCCATCTTTGTCCTTCATTCATCCACCGACCCTTCCAGCATAAGTGTTTTCCTTTCTGTGGCAGTTCTTGTACAGGTGCTCTCTGCTTCCACACAAGATCCACACAATGTAAAAGATGCTAAGAAGTTAAGATCTGGACAAATACTTGTTGAATGCCTTAAATTAAATTGGCCACCATGAGAATGAAAGCCTTCCCTCACCCATCTCTGAACTTCTGTAAAGCCATAATAAGGACACAGGAACTAAATTATATCAGAGCTGGCACAGCAAGGAGTGATCGATATTAAATGTATTATAATAAAGAGACAAGAACGTTCCATTACAACTAACACCTATGTTGTGACAAAACCCAACTCCCTGACAAGCTCATCTTATATCAACGAGTCACAGTTGACCTGTATATACCAACCTAATCGGGTGCTATAACTGCCAAAAATGTGGAAATGGCTCAGCAAGATGCAAAAGCATTTGCAGTAACTGTGGGGAAGACCTTTATGAACAACCTTGCAAAGACCACCACACTATCATAACTGTACACGTTGCTGCTTCTAAGGATTGCCCTTTCTGGGGGGAAAAAAGAAAGAAATATAAAACGAGGTGCACAAAGAAAATCGGCTACCTCGATGCTCGGAAACTAACTGAAAACTCACTGACAGTAAACTTCAAGAACTCATTTGCATCAGTAGTTAAAACGACCTGAAATGCAGAGGTTCAAACAGAATTAACCTGGTTACATAAGGATAAGTTGCAACATACTACAAATAAGTCCTCTTTGACCATCAAGATAAAATCAACAAGCACAAAAGTTTTGATGCTTTCTGCTGTAACAAATCAACTCAAGGACGTGCCGAAAGAACAGTCAAGTACATCTAATGGTAAAACCAAAGGAAAAACAAACTTACCAAATGTGAAACCAAAATCAGATATCAAAACAAAATGAAGATATAAAAGATGTAGATGTGACAGAGGAGATAAGCCCTCGTAACCAGGTAGATCACCAAAAAGGGAGGAACAAACCAAAGATCCTTGTATTAACCACATGATGGAGGAATCCTGCTTTATCCAGTGGAACTGTCAGGGCCTCAGAGCAAATTTCTTAGAGATGCAACATCTTGCCAATACCCATAACCCTCTAGCCTTTTTTTTTTTTTTTTGCAAAAAACCCATTTGGCAATTCAGCAAAACTTCAACTTTAGTAACTATATCCCTTACTATACTGCTGGTCCAAGCAGGCACCGTCCCTCCTGAACAACTTGGTGGACCAGCTAACCCCTTAATAATTATGGGAGACCTAAATGGCCATAATCCTTTATGGGGAAGCAGTACTCTTAATCTCAAAGGAAAAATCATTGAAGACGTTATCAGTCGCAGATCTATGCCTTTTAAACCAAGGCACAAACACCTAATTTGCACTCGGGGCATGGAACATTTCAGCAATAGACTTAACCCTATGCACACCTGAACTATTCTTTAACCTCATGGAAAGTTTGGGATGACCTAGGTGGGAGTGACCACTTCCATATTAAGACAACACTAATAGGAGTAACTATTCACCATAAAGTGCCAAGATGGAACCCACATAGGGCAAACTGGTCTCACTAAACCAACCAAAAAGAACAACCCATGGTTTGACGACGTTTGCAGAACAGCCATTCACAGTCGCAAGAAATCAGCACGGCAATTCAAAAGACACCCGACTGTGGGAAAATTTAACAAATCTAAAAATCTGAGGCACAGGAACGTAATATCATAAAAGCAAAAAAAGTTGGAGGAAATTTGTATCATCTTTAACATCACGGATATCACTTGGCTAAGTGTGGGGTATAACATGTAAAATGGTAAACAAAATGGAAATCTCCCATCTACAACACTTAAAACATGAAGAAAAGAATTATCACAAACCTTGAAATTGCCAATAAGCTCGCAGAGACCTTCAAGAAAAATTCATCGAGTAAATTGCCCATCACTATTTCCTACTACCCAAGAACGAAAGGAACTGGACTTTAAATCTCAAAACACAGAACCATATAACCATCCTTTTACAATGGAAGAACTCCTCATATCACTTAACAAATCAAAAGATACTGCTGTAGGACCTGACAATATCCACTACCAATTAATCAAAACACCTTCCAATTAACACTTTAACTCTACTAAAGATATTCAACTTGATCTGGTGTACAGAGACCTTTTCTACCTCCTGGCAAGAAGCAACTATTATTCCTATCCTAAAACCTGGGAAGGATCATAATGACCCCAGTAACTATCGCCCAATAATCGCTTATGCAAGAAAATGTCAATGTGGCTTCAGAAAAGGACGAAGCACCTTGGACGACCTTGTGAGACTAGAAGCCTATATATGAAATGCATTCATCAGCCAGGCATGGTGTAGCAGTATTCCTTGAATTGGAAAAAGCATATGATACGATATGGAATTCCTAGAGACCTACATGATATGGGTTTTCGTCGACGACTATTCATCTTTATTTCAAACTTCTTAGCAAATCGTGTTTTGTTTATTTTTTTTATTTTTTTTATTATTTTTTTTTGCCTATTCAAGCCAATACATACAAGAACTAGGGGTACCCCAAGGAAGCATATTATCTGTCACTCTATTCAGTAATAGGATCAATAACATAGTAAACCCTGTTGCATCCAGTATAATGTGCAGTCTATATGTGGATGACTTTCGGATTTGTTATAGAGGAAAGTACATGAAGGACATAGAACGCCAACTGCAACTAAATACAAACAGAATCCATCAATGGTCACAAAAAACGTATTTAAATTATCCAGATCTAAAATGGTCTGTATGCACTTCTGCCTGCTCAGATCAGTACATAAAGACCCAGAGATACACCCAAATGGAGAAAAAAAATCAAGGTATCCCCTTGGACAATAAATTCACTTATATCCCCCACATAAAAACAGTAAGAAACAAATGCCTGACAGCCTTAAACATTCTTAAAATACTAGCACGAAGTTAATCCATATGTCCATGTAAAACTAAGTTGGACCACTCTAACACGGAAAACCAAACAATAATCGCAAGATGTTATTTAAGACGTTCTAAATTAACACATTTATCCTCACGGGAGATAAAGCACCAAAATACGCCAGTTGTGGAAACACTAACAATTGGGCACATACTGCTGAATTGTCCAAAACTTGAGGAGTACAGACTGGGATACTTTAACTTCAGAACATCTACACAAATCCTTGACCAAACATTACCAGAGAAGATACTGTAATTTCTGACACCAACTGCCTCCACCAAAGGAACGTCCATCAAACACCTCATCTGATACAAGAAATCCACCTCTCTATGGACTAGAACATGAACTAAACCACATATATTAACAATAATCTCTGTATATACTAAAGACGGCAAGTCTCACATCTATGAAATTCACACAATTCACTAAAACTAATAGTTTGGCTCTCAACAAAAATAAATAAATATAAAAAAAAAAAAATCCCCCCCACCCCAAAGTCCACTTTGACTAGATTGTGATCTGAGAACCATGCCCCTCTCCCCAACCAACCTCACCTCCTTACTTACTATAAACCCATCCAACCTCCTCTGATCTCTTCTTGAATTTGCCCACGTAGGCTCCATCATCCTTTCCCCTGCATCTACCAACCCGTGTATTTCCTTCAATTCCCCCAGCATGCCATCCCCTTTCTCATTTAACATTAAACTCCCCTCCCACTACTAACTCCACCTCCCCCCCCCATTGTGTTTACCTCTTGGCTCTTGGCTACATTGTGTATAAACACACAATACAAACCCACACCTAAACCACAATAAATACGTAACAAGATTATATTTTCACCATCAAACAATCTCACCCTATGTTTTCCTTACAAAAAGATAGAACAATTACACCAGATAAACACAGACACACACACACAGTTTAAAATGCCAAACCACTCCACCTATTACCTTTTTTTTCTGTATGTCTAAAATCCTCTCAGTTCTGTTAAAACCTCTTTAAAAACACATTCACTGGATATACATTTTTGATCGATTGTCATTCTAATTCATGTTTTCCAAAGTTTGCGTTTCACCACACACAATATTAACCACGTCACTTCCTTTTGAAATTTTGAGAGGGTGTTCTTCAAAAGGCCAAACGGCAGGCGTTTGCATGTTAATTTGGGATGTCACATTAATTCCTTTTAATTTATCACACACCTCCTTCACTCTGTAACACTCGAGAAGGAAGTGCTCAAGTTTCCAGCGTTACGATTCGGCATTGGATATTTTGATGTTTTAACATAACAGCTCCATTTACTACTGCTCTGACTGGAAGTCTCCTAATTGAGATTAGCCATGTGACATCTCTCACTTTCTCTGAAAGGATTTTATTTGTTTGATGGGGCAGTCATAGGCTTGTGGTTAAGGAACCAGCCTTGTGACCGGAAGGTCCCAGGTTCGATTTCAAGTAGCGACAAGTCATGGCTGAAGTGCCCTTGGGCAAGGCACCTAACCGCCAGTTGCTCCTCGGGCGCTGTGATGGCTGCTCACTGCCCTGGGCACGTGTGCTCACTTCACCTGTGTGTTTGTTTCACTGCACGGATGGGTTAAATGTAGAGGACCAATTCCACTGTGTGCGTACATGGTGGCAAAATGCATCACTTTCAGATCGTCAATTACCAGTTTAAAATCACCTACTGGGACATTTCTGTACTTTACTGGGCTTCCGCTTTATCATTAATCTTTTTATAAATAATATTATTAAAGTCAGAAACCCAATTAATATCTAAATATTGGTATTTCTTTATCGTGTTAGAGTAAAGTAGTTTAAAGTAAGGTAATGACGGTCTTGCACAGCCTTTTTTCTCCCTCTAGTTAGCGATAATGCAGATCCAAATCGCTTGCCGATTTATTACGCATGCTACTATATATTTTTAAACAGCATGTCATGTTTTGTAACTTCTCTACTTGTATCCCAGATAAAGTTACAACACAACTTGTTAATTTTATTTGCTCCACGATTCTGTCAGAGGGAAAAAACACAATAGAAACATTATTTTAGAGATGCTGAATGTTTTTATTATGCTAATTCTAGTTCTATAACTTAAACTTTTATTAGCAAATTGTCATCTCTTCCTTTAGGGCTTTTCTTTTTCTTTCCAATTAAAGTCTACACAGCCTTCGTTGTCAAAATAAACCCAGAGAATCTTTAGTTGCGTTTTCTCCAGAATATTTATCTGGGTTTTTGATCGTTGGTATTCATCACTGTAATGTCGTCGGCATAAGCGAAAATAACTGTTAATTTGAATTCCGGTCAAGTTTTCTTGAGATCGGATTGTTTTTATTAAAGAGCTTATGGCCACCACATAAAGATCTGCACTCGGAGGACAACTTTGTTTTACCCCTTTTAAAACGTTAAAATTCAGACAATTTCCCGTTAACATTCACAGACACACTAGATTGAAAATACAAACACTTGATCATAATAAAAGCATCTGGAAATCCATACATCTCCATACATTTAAACAAATATTCTCTGGAAACAGAGTCGAAAGCTTTGATCAAATGTAGAAATTCTTTTCTTTTCTCAGTGTGTTTAGATTATCCCACATGTAACAACCCTTTATAGCACACATCTGTTCTTTTTCGATTATAAAATCTAAAACTTTTTCTAGACGGTTCATAATTTTAGCAAAGATTTTAGAATATACGTGCATCAGCGTTAGACGTCTGTAACAGTCAAACATTATGGTCTATATGAATATATCATATTTTCACATGATGTTTTAATCATTTCTCTCATCTATTTCTTCACCTACTCTCATAGAGCTGATATAATAATATTTTTTTCTTTTAAATATACAGACCTGACTTTATTTGTATCTAGGCTTTTTTTTTTCTGGACCCAGACCCAATAACAATTGGATATTTAAAAATATATTCCGATCGATTTCTTTCTTAGTCTCTGATAAAATTTCTTCATGTTCAGTTTTATCTTTAACATTTAAATCTATATACATTTTTTATCAGTGCATCATGTTTGATTCTTTTATTTATTTATTTGAATACTTGGATTTTTTTCAAAACGTTCTTATTCAATTTTTTATTTTTTTAAATCGAAGAGTTGAACATCAGTCTACCAGGGATAATTTTTTTTTTTTTTTTTTTTGATGGTTACAAGATATAAGAAAAGAAAAGCTATTCCATCTGCTCCATCGTCTCCTATAGAGAACGATTTTTTAATTCTATCTCGATATTTAATCCTGCAAACTTTACATGAAGCAACAGTACCCGTTTAATGTCTTTTAGGGGTTTTCTTTTTTCTCATTAGAAACCATGTCTCTTACGGAGACTGTGAACGATCCACTGCTGTCCTCACTGTCACTGCTGTCACTCGAACTGGAAGATGCGCTTTCTGTATTTTCCTCCTCGTTTACTCTTGTTCCTGTTCCTCTGGTACGGGCGCTTTGTTAAAATGTGGATTTGCTTTATTGCTGTAAGAATTTGGACATCAAACTAAATTAAAATACAAGTGCCCTTCCATGTCACACAGGTTACACTTCTCAGTGTTCATGCACTCTTCCTTTATGTCTGAATTCTTTGCATTTCCAACATTTTATTTCACAATCTCACACTTGGTGTCCATGTACTCTCCACACTTAAGCCATCTCTGAACTTGCCGAGAGTAGCTAATAATGCATCCATACGGACCCATCAAGATGGAGTTAGGGATTTGTACGAGGCTCCCATCATTTTTCCCCGTTTTGACGTTATATTTTCGCACTCTGTAGCAAAATCCAAATTGATCACCAGGTTTGATCACTGGCTGTAAAACATCGCAATATTTTAATAAATAATGCTCCACATCTTCATCGGCGAACCCGTCCTGTCCAAAACTTTACAATGATATATTTTACATCATTGGAGGTTAATGAAATAATCTCCCACTTACTCCAGAATCTCGCACCACATCTGGAGAACTTGTTCACGCAGGAAAGTTTTTATATTCCTTCTTATTTTGAAGAAGGATGGAGTATATATCCTCCAACCACTTTGGTTGCACAGACAAGTAATTTAACTTGCAGACATTGTGCTGCTCTCTCAGTCAAGCCGCTGAATTGTCCCCTCCCACTACTAATTCCCATACCCCGGCAATGACGCTTTGTAATATTTTATTTTGTCCTCTTCCCTTTGAACCCCATACACATTAACCATTCTTATTACCTTTCCAACCCCAGTCCACCTTCACCCATCACCCTTCCTGCCTCCTCCATAATAACCCCCCTTACACACACACACACGCCATTTGACCAAAATCTCCACACCACTCGAGTGCACACCCTCTAGACCACCACGACAGACCCCATTCCCTCCTAATTTTATCTACATACCCTTTGTCTTAGTGCACTTCTTGAAGTAAAATTGTCTTAACTTAGATCTTTCAGAAAACAAAATTCTAGTCTCCTTTTCTTAACGTCCCTTAATCCCCTAACATTCACAGTTCCTATTTTAATGCACTCCCCCATTTTACCATTATAACTTAACATTCGTTCCTTCCCCTCCTTATCACCTCAATCCCTTCCGCTCCCTCTTCCCTACTTTTCCTCCACCCGCCCACTCCCTTCCACACCTCCTTTGCCACCCTGCAGAAAGCATGTCTAATAGTCTTTTCTTACCCACATCCATCCCTCACACACTCTCCACTTTTGCTCAACCCTTGCCTATGAATAACCTCCCTGACTGCCAACCTCCTGTGCCACATTAGCCAGTTGAGGTCTTTCAACCTATTCTCCAGTCCCTTTGGCTGTATTCTCCTCCTTCCCCTTTCCTTGCCCTTCTCCACCTAATTTCCCTGTACGTCGCCTTTTGGGCCAGGCATGTTTTATTTTTTCTCTTTGGAGTCCTTTCAAACATTTTCTCGCCTTTCATAATGCCAGGGTACCTGCTTCACCCCCTCGTGCCACAATTGTCCCACTTTATTACATGCTTTGCCTGGTACTCAAAAAAACAGCTTTAAAAAGTGCCAACTCGGTCCTTGCCAAATCCCTCATCAAACCTGCCACAAAGATGAACTTTATTTTCATCCCCAGATCCACCACCGCTGGGCTTCCTACCCACGCTTATTGACATTGGGTAGACCTGCACTAAATGTCATTTCTACCACTGCCTTCCTCTTTATTATCTCACACTTTCTCATTAGTGTCAGCCTTCTTCCTCCCAACATCCCTAATCTGTCTAATCTACTTTCCTTTCTTTACCCAGTTAAATTCTGCTGACTCCTCTTCCCCTCTTTATCCCTAAGATCTTTTAATGGAAGTTTACTCTTTTAAACCCCCCACCAACTTGCCTCCAACTTTGCCCCTGCCTCCTTTCCAAACACCTCTACCACCTCCAATACCCTTTCAATATCTCTTCCTGTTCTGCCTACCAATGTCATGTCATCCGCATAAATTGTAGTCTTTACCTATAACCCCTTTAGCCCCTGGCACTAATATCTCCCCTATCCCCTCTTTCCTCCTTATCATTTCTGCCAAGGGTTCCATGTACACCACAAACAATAATGGCGACAACGGACACCCATTCGAACACACCCTGTTCCTATCCCTCCTATACATAGCCCTAATCCATCCTATTATATTCTCCCCTATTACCCTATAAACAAAGTCCCTATCCACCCTATCAAAAGCCTTGGACATGTCCAGGCTTGCCACCATCAGCGGCAAATTTCCGTCTATTCTATTATGTCCCTAATTAACTGCACATACCACCTTGTTTGCCTTTCCTATACCCAACATATATGATCCGCATGTATAACATAAGGCAATGCCTTCCTCAATCTCCTTGCCAAAACTTTTGCCAGTATCTTAATGTTCACCCCTAACATGGTTAATAGTCTAATTCTCCCAATTATCCTCCTCTCCCTTTTTGTATATTAGCATCACTACTCCTGTCCCTATGTCAGTCATATTTTTTCCTGTAGGCTCCATCATCCCCTTCAAGCCTCTCCCTTGCATAAACCAGCCTTTGTTTCCCTGATTTCCCTCAGTACGCCGTCCACTCTCCCATTAAAGTCAGTGTTGAAGTCCCCTCCCACTACCAATTCCTCCTTCCCATACCCCAGCAATGACTGTTCTTTATAATATTTCCCTTTGTTCTCTCCCCTTTGAACCCCAAAATCCCCCACACCACTCGAGTGCCTGCCTCCTACAGATCTTTGTTCATTCATCCACCAACCCTTCCAGCATACGTGTTTTCCCTTCTGTGGAAGTTCTTATACAGGTGCTCTCTGCTTTCACAAAGGCTGCACTACTTTGCCTGGCTGCAACATGAGGCCACATGGCCCTCCTTACCAAATTTCTGTGCCTCAAGCCTTCACATTGTTCTTTAGTGTGCCCTGTTGCACCTCATCAACACCGCATTGGCTGTTCCGGGAACCGCAAAAAGCCTCTTTGTAGCTTTATGGAAAAGGTCCCAGGGGGGTAGACCAGGCTGCCAGGAATCTTTTCATCAGACCTGAACTTTACTCTACATTTCCTCCTTGCAGTCCAGATCCCAAAACTGTCCTTTGGATCCCCCCCCCCTTCCCTGAAACCTTGTATCACCTCCTCTTCCACGTAGGGGTTGTACATACAGACCACTAGTGGGTCTCACTCTCTCATGTCCTTCATCCAACTTCCTTTTGCTTCCACACCCTTTGAATAAAACTCCTGGCAGACTCTTGGTGAAACCAGGGTCACATCAACAAATCCACTACTTGTGTAATCCTGCATGCAGAAAACCTGGTTCATAGAGTACCCGAACACCCATCTCAGAATTTTTTTTTGCCAATTCCCTCCTGGCTGAAAGACTCCATTATGTCCACCGTGGCATCTTCTCTCAGCTCGATTCTCACTGCATTTCTAAAGCTCTCTATATTATAGGTAGCAGTTCCCATACGCTTGCTCATTGCCAAGACACTTGATCTTAGCAAAATAAGCCGATAATTAATGCCCATTAATTGCGCTCACCTTAGAGCACCTCCTACAATATTAACGCGACACAATGGTAGTTGATTTAGTAACTGCCGTTCAAAACAACAAAAGGATTCACCACCAAGACCTGAGCAGCCAGGATACACCTAAATCATACTGTTAATGGCCACAAGTTTCTCAAACCCTACGTACAAGCATATGACTTTAATGTTGGGTTAAACTGAAAAAATCCAATCTCGTTCTATAAATCGGAGGTCCATTTCATGCTGGTGTGAAAAGGCCTTTGGAATTTGACTGCATGGTTAAGTTTGGGTGCTGTAGAAATATAGGGGCTCGGTGAAAGAAAGCTTTTATATTAATGTAATATTTTGTCATCCCACACTAACTTTGATATCCATTCTGGCAACTCACTTTGTGTCCCATTAAAAAATGGAAAAAAACCCTCATGAAAATGGGAATTTAAGCAGCTGAGATATATTAGGTCTGACCAGTAAAGAAGTAGTGGAGGGAACGACCATTGGCAACCGATCCTCAAAAATGCTGGTCAGTGAGAATCATCAACTATGGCTCATGTGCAAACGGTACATATGCCCTTTTTTTACCATTTTATTAAAGATGCACTGTTCATCGACATACTGCAATACTAGGTCAATGCGTGGAGAGGATGGAGCGAACCCCTATTTTTTATTTATTTATTTATTTTTTTTATTAGAAGATTAAATTACATGTTAAATCATTCATCATAACAACCCACCACCACATCCGTGCACAATCCACACACCCCTCAACGTCTCCCACACTTCTTACCCCTATTTCGCTTCCCTCCCCTTATTCCTCACTTAATTTTATTAGGGCCTCCCATAGCCACCCCCACTTTTTTTTTTATTTCCTCTCCGGTTGTTTCATCCTGTCCCCTCATTCTGCGTTTAATCTCCAACTTCAGCCACTCTTTTATCCATTTTTCTCCACCTTATTATCTCCCCTTCACAATTTCCTGTCTATCCACATACTTGGTCCCCTTTGCTATCCACTCTCCCACTCTTTTCCAGACTTCCCTGACCACTCTACATTTCCAAAAGGTGTGAGTTATGGTCTCTTCTTTCCCACATCTCTCCCTTACACACTTATTTTCCTTACTAAGCCCATGTCTATATATATGATCTCTCTAACTGGCATTCTTCTATGCCACATCAGCCAGTTCAGGTCTTTCAGCTCATTATTCAACCCGCTTGGCTGCAGGCTTTTCCAACCAATCCATTCGTGCATACCCTAATATCTTTTCCTCCGGATTTTTCCTCAACCTCTTCTTTACACTTCTGTGGTGCCATGGCACCTGTTCTGATCTCTCTGATCTGATCTTTATTATTATTGACCGTTATTATCTCACTTCATCACCTTGCCTCATATGCAAAGTAAAGCTTTAGGAAGTACCAGCTTGGGTGCGCTTCTGCCTCAGCTAAGTCCACTTGCTGTAAAGATGTAATCAATTTTTAATCCTTAATCTACCTCCCCTCTGCCCCCTTTCCCCATTTTTTTCATCATAGGCTCATATTCATACCTCCCTCCTCATAATAACCTAATAACGTCTCTCATTAACCACTTCCTGTAGCTTAGAAGCATTGGATACTCATACGCTAGGTATGCCATCCCAGCCACCCCCTCTCTTTTTATTACTTGACTCCCTTCTATTTCTATCGGTACCTCACACATCTCCAATCCCCCCACCTTTTCTGTCCTATTCTTTATTGTCCCAAAAAACTTCACCGATGAATTGTCTTTTTTTTAAGCTTTGCCCTGATTCTCTCCCAAAATCCTCCACCACCTCCAGTGCCCTTTCGATGTCCCTCTCTGTCCTTTCTACTAATGTTACGTCATCTGCATTTTTCATAACTTTCACCCTTAGCCCTTTCCCCCCTGTAACCAGAACCCCCTCCACCTCCTTCTCCTTCCTCATCATTTCTGCTAATGGCTCCATGTACATAATGAACAGGAGTGGCGACAACGGGCACCCCTGCCTGATTTTCACCTCGCTTCCGAAAACCTCTCCCAAAGAGTCATTAATGCTTACTATGTTCCCCACCCTTGTATACATTGCCTTGATTCACCCTATCATGATTTTCCCAAACCCCATCTTCTCCATTGTTCTTAACAAAAATCTCCTATCTACACTATCAAAAGACTTTGAGAGATCCAAGCACACCAGGAAAGGCATTTTCCTTTCCTCTGATCATGCTATCATAACCCTTAGCAATTGTCCGTTCCACCGTGCATGCCTTCCCTCTACACCACACATCTGGTCTTGCATGTATTACGTGTGGGATTGCCTTCCTTAGTCTCTGCGCCAACACCTTTTCTAAAATCTTGATGTCCACTTCCAGCATTGTCAGTGGCCTGTAATTTTCCAATTTGTCCTTCTCACCATTCTTATGTATAGGAATGACCACCCCTGTCCCTATATCCCCCTTTAGGTCTTCTTCCATCGTATCTCATTGTACACTTTTACTAGACTATTTTGTCTATTACATCTCTAAATCTTCTATAAAACCCTCCTCCTAGCCTGTCTAACCTTGGCGTTTTCCCTTTTCTTAGCTCCCCAATAGCTTCTCTCACCTTCCCGACCTCTGTCCCTATTGATCTTCTCTATTTTCCTTGGTACCCTCCTCTGTAACCCATCTACAAACTTGCTCTTTCCCTTTTCTGCTATACCACCTTTGAGGAGAATTTTATACCAAATACTATAACAGTCTTCCCATTAATAACACTTACTTTTTCCTTGCTTGTTCTACTCTCCTCCCCTGTCATGGCTGCCCGCTTGGCTTCCACCTGTTCCTCACTGCACCTTTTCTCCTCCAGGTCCATCTCCTCTGCCCAATTAATATCCCTCTTCCTTGAGCCTCCTTTTGCTGCTGTTGTCTCTTCAGCCTCCTTCTCTTTCAGTCTCTCGCAGTCTCCTTCTGGCTTCTTTTGCTCCCCTCCTTTGTTCTCCTTATCCTATCCTCCGACCCTACCAGTGTATGTATTCCTTCTCTTTAGGCACTGTCTGTACAGGTGGCATACACTCCCACTCTTTTCCCTCTTGCAGCGTGCTGCAATGTGTCTCTCCACTTTACAGTTCTTGCATCTTATTCCCACACATCGCTCCTTGGTATGAACAGTCACTCCACACTTCCAACACTGCACCTGCTGTCCTGGAAACCACAGGAAACCCTTGTTTGGCCCGATCATAAAATTCCCTGGTGGGTAGACCACCCCTCCTGGTACAGCAGCATTTGTTCTGAACCTCACTGCAAATTTCCTTTTCCCAGACCAAACCCTGTACTTGTTCTTTAGTCTCTCAGCCTCTGACACTTCAGTGCAGTACCTCCTCTATAAAGGGGTTGTACATGTGGAGGACTAAAGGCACCCTTTCACCTCCAAACAAATGCCTCACCTTCAATCCCTTCATCCAATCATTATTCATGACATCCACACACTTCTCATGGAACTCCCGACACAACCTTGGCGACATCATGGTAACATCCACAATACCTGCCCTCGAGAAGTCCTGTATACAGTAAAACTGCTCCATAGTATATCCACAAACATCTTTTAGTATTTTCTTACATACAGTCCAGTCCAACATCCTCACTCGGTTCCATACGGACCGTATTCCTTATGCTCGCCATCCTCAGGCAGCCACAAATTCAATGATCACGCCTTTGCTGCACTGTTTTAAGCATGCTGACCCAGTTCCTTGCACCAGATGCTGCATGGAAGAATCTGTTCCCCAGGATCTTGATTCCGTCCGTGCACTCTGGATAGCCGCCCAACGTACTTGCTTGGCCCCTCCAGGATCCACATGCCATGGCCACCGACTTGGCAGTGTTCACCGGCGACCCGGCAGTATGTACCTAGGTGGGCTTCTACCAGAGGGATGTCCCCCTCATCCGTTAGGAAGAGAGTCAGGTCATCCGCGTACAGTGAGATTAGCGCCCTGCACCTGTCTCCTCCCGGGACATGGAAACCCGCCACCCTTCGATCAGCTCTCTTTTCACGTAAAGAAGTGGGCACCACTGCCGCAATCCTCCCTCCTGTCGCACTGGCCTCGAGAGGGCACCGTTGACGCTGATCTTGCTTGCCGCTCCACTGTAGAGAAGCTGCTCCCACCCGATGAAATTTGGGCCGAAATTTTGCCTTCTGAGCACTGCAAACAGAAATGCGTGGCTCACTCGGTCGAAGGCTTTCTTCTGGTCGAGACTCAGAATGGCCAAGGGTGCTTTCAGCTCCTCGGCTCTGCTGATCACATCTCTCACCAAGCACATATTCAGGGTGCACATTCTGCCCCTCACCGCACACGTCTGGTCGGGATGGACGACTAGACCCATCACTCTCCCGAGCCTCAGTGTGA
>JAOUQT010302893.1:0-27055 GCA_025769995.1 Xyliphius kryptos | reverse complement strand
TTGTGTGTGTTTCACTGCACGGATGGGTTAAATGTGGAGGACAAATTCCTGTGTGTAAGCACAGTAGGCAAAATGAACCACTTTTCACTTTACTTTATCACTTTAGACTCAGGGAAAACATTGAAACTCCACCCAGATTGGGATTCAAACCAGGAATACCTGGCGCTGATAGGGGAACATGCTAAACACCAAGCCACCGTGCTGCCCACAAGTTAAATTGAACGCTCTAGATTGCCCCATATAGTGTGTTTGTGTCTGTGTGAGTGAATATGTGCCCAGCAATAGCACCCTGTCCTTGGTGTATTTGCCCAGTGCCTGAAACATTTATCCCTGGATGTGCATGGGGAACCCTTGTAGAGAATTAAGTAGATAATAACTGATGACTGAATGAATTAATTATGATCTGAATATGGATGTCAATATCTCAATAAGTATGGTTTAGATTTGTACACTGGAACAATTTAATCCCATACAGTCGTTACAGTGGCTCTGCTAGCTGTTTCTGGCTCTGCACTACTTCATGGTCACTGCAGCTAAAGTGTGCAGCCATGTCCACATAATCAGGACTGAAGATTTTAACTAAATCTGTGTTCTCGTAATACACGTTGCGTTCGTAAATAGCTTCCTGTTTTGGAATATTCAGGTAAATAAAAAGTGCTGTGTGTTTGTTTTGATGCAGCAACAATACAAAATAATAGAAGTGGAGCAAAAATAATACATTGCACAGTCATAAGTAAGAGGCAATCGCAACTGTAAAATTTTAGGCACCCAGGACTGGGTCTGCATAAAAGGTTGTTTTTTCAATGGCTAATATAATTGTAAATAATTGCTAATGTATATTTGACATTATCAAAAATATATTATTGCAAATTTCTCTTTATATTTCTGCTTTTGTTTGAAAGAATTATTACTTAACTGATTAATTGGGTTCTCTGCTTAAATCCAGGGAGATGCATTGTATTTGCAATAATTTGGCAGTGTAGATATAAAGTGACTTTCAGTTGGTGTTGACAGAGATGAAGCTGCAGTGGGGAGCACTCCAAAAAAAGAAGCGTGCCCTCGAATCCATAAGGGCTATACTTGGCTCTCCATCTGCAAAGGGTTAGCTCACATTCTCCATAATGACAAAGATGTATCAGTTCTTTGTGTTCAATTAGATCTCCTCTCTTTTTCATTTGAAAAGTTATGGAGAATAATGGTAACTGAAAAGGATGGAAGCAGAACTGAGCACTGCTGGTACTTTATCATTTTTACGTTAAGATTAATCTTTTGAGTTGTTAATTTTTTGGCTTTCTGCAAAACTCAGAAATTATGCAAGACCTACACACACCTACATTTGACACTCTGGCTGTCTGAGCTGAGAATTCTCTAAAGCGCAAGGGTGTTTTCCAGCTAATATACATTTCTTTGAAAATATACAGAAGGGTGCAATTGTGTCAAGATTAAAAAAATAAAAGTCTTACAGTTTGAAAAATTGAATCCTTAAGGAAGTGTATCAGTAAAATTAAAAAAATACACTTAAAAATGACTAGTCAGTTTGCTAGTTAACTGATCAAGTGAACAGTTTTTGAGGAAAACAGCTGGAAGCATATCATTTTGAGTATGCTGTATAATTTTAATAAAAGGGTGGGCTTTGTACACAGAAGTAAAATGGTTGATGACAAATATTTGATAAAAATTCACATACCATTTTAGGGCATTTTTCGAGAGTATCGACTATACTTAAAAAAAAACGCATATTAAAGTAACAAGAATTATAGAACTGATTAAAACTAAATTCGTAGGAGATTATCAATCCTTTGCTGCAGCCATGCGTAAGAGACAAACCCTGTGCAAAGTTAGCACTGTAACATGTCACCATTTTATACTAGCCCAGTGTTTTCCAACAAACAAGGAAAATGTTAAAAATTAATTAAATGTTGTCATGGGAATTACTAAAGTATTTATAAATCAATTTCTATTGATAATTAGTAATATCTCATGCAAAATTAACAAGAACAAACAATTGCTTTCTTTTAAATTGTCTTAGACTTTGTGTATAAGAGCCTAAGACCTTGCATATCTCTTAAGACCCATCCTGCTTTACCACTACAACCTTATTTCCACAATATTTTGTGTTAGTACCAAAATTTGTAAACTGCAACGAAAACAAGAAAATGGACTCAGTTAACTGACTTATTGTTTTGACAAAATTACAAAGAAATTGTAATAAATATAAAAAAAATTTTGTTACTGACCAGTTCACTTGTACCTTGTGAAAATAAACACATTTTTAATTTGAATATTGAAATGCCATTCAATTTTTATTATTCATTATAATTGTAATGAAATATGCATGTAACTTTTCACTTTAAATGCAACAAATGAAACTGGGTTTACTGTACTCTATTTTGAATTAGAGTATAATTATGAACATATTAAGCCATTTCTAACTAATGGTCTAATAAGTTATATTTCAATGGACACAATGTGTTGGCAAAATGTCATGCTAAAGCATCAGCGTATCTCATTTCATTTAAATGATGGAAGTAACAATTTCACAGTCATTATATCTGTCAAGTTACATTCAGGATTTTGTCGGTGTCCTCAGCTGCTGAAATGTCAGTCAGACCTTTCTAAAAGAAAACATGGTGATTATACCGTTATCCCAATAAATAATATTCCTGACCCAGATAATAATAACTGTAATAAGAAAAACACACACATTACACTTCAAATATTGTATTCTGTTCATGTTCACTCACAGATTAGTGGCTTGCACATTTTCTGAGTTATCCTATAATCTACCCTACTTAACAAGTAGAGCAAGTAATTAATTATTTAAGTAGCTATATGTGTATTGTTAATGTCCTGTTTAAGCCCTTACACATTCGTTTTGAAAAGTTGAAACATTTGTCACTTTACAATTTATTCCTAAAACTAAAAAGGAACTTATAACCCACAAAATTATTTAGAAGCAAAAATGTAAATTACACTTATCAGAAAATTAAAACCCAAGTTCTAGTACATTTTAGTCACTTTTTAAAAAGGAGTGATTGTTTAATTTGTATTTATTTTTTAAATATGTTTACTGTTTTGTATCATCCCCTTTAGTTACCTATTCTACACAAAACTTTAAAGAAGTATCAGTAGATGTTTTTGAAGATAAAATGTCTTATTTCCTGTAAAGCACTAAAGCCTATTCCCCTGAGTATATGAGTAAATTAAAATAGTAATGTCAGCAAAAAAGCAGTAAAAGAGCATCTGCAGGATTAGAGGACATTGCACATTTGCTTCACAGTTGTCTATATTGTCCTATGGATAACAGTAATATAGAATGCAACTCACATTAGTTTTTAATCATAGTGTATTAACACACTGTAAGCATATTTACACAGTGAAAACACTGTAATGATTAAATACAAAATAATTGAATGCAAAATATAATTTATAATTATAGTTTAAAGTATAAGTTTAACATAAATATGCTTTCGTTTTGGTGTAATTATATTTGTTCTTAGGTTTAAATGGAACTTTATCACAGTGGTTAAAACTACACTGCAATGTTGTTGCAATTATATTTATTTACATTTTTACATTGTTAAAGTTACAATATTGTTTTGCAAATTTTAACATGTAACTTAACTATAAATGCTACAATAATCCACTGAACACCTGTTCTTCACAACAACTATTTCTTATACTTATAACTTATAACTTGTTAATTTTAAAAGACAAACAGTAGGTGTCTAAGGTCTTGCTTATTTTCTCTGACTTATGTTTAATTGTGCCTGGACCCAGTCTTCATTAAATAGAAATTATGGCTGATGTATAAGAAACTGAATAAGCTAAAAAAATGTCTTAGTTATTTTTTATATATTATGCACCTAGTGTCAATTATCTGTAATATTAAACATTGGTTACTTTCGGAGTTTATGGTAATTTAATGTCATTTAATGGTTTTGTGACTCACCCCATCTCACCAGGGGTTCTTACTTTGTTTTTTTATCTTATGGGCACACCCTGACATGCTGTTGTATCCATGGAAACACTGTCCACGAAAACACACTGACAAGTAGCACAGAAATTTATAGCTCAAAAGAAAAAAAACTTGACACACTTTGCATGTTTCTCTCTGAAAATGAAAGGCAGAAGAGTGATTAAGTAAAACATTTTTTTTTTTCATTTTTATTTACATCAATCCCATGCAAAAAAAACCTTTTTTTAACCTAATTGACATTTGGCTGGTACTGATAGGATGGTTTGCCATTAGATGTTAAACATTCATTATATTATGTTTTAATAGTATTAGGAGGTACACATTTGACAATGGTACTAAATTATGTACCTGAATGTATTAATTAAGGGTGTGTCTTAATACTTACAGAATGTTCATACATTAGTTACTGCTATTTATAGTCACATTTTTTGCAACCCGAAAATTTACAAACGTTATTTTCAGGATATAAGGCAAGAAAGTGACCGTTTTAAAGCATTACAAACATTTTTATAGCACTGTTTCATTTCTGTAGAATGAAATTCCTAATTGTGACTTTTTTCCAGAGGTGGAACTACATCATCAGAGGATGACAGTCAACCAAGTGTTGGTAAGTGTAACATTTTTGTGGTTTACGTTTTGCGCCAATTTCAGTTTAACTGTAAACTTAAGCCACATTTTTAACAATTAAAGTAACTGCAAATCAGTTTTACCATGTTGTCATAGGGTGGTTGGGATTATATTGGATCTGTCAAATGGTTTTAGAATGTGTACATATAATTCAAAAAAGTGTTTAAAGATTAGACTATATGTTGACTTAAATGTTCAACAATTTTAAATAATAATAGTTAATGATAAATTAATATTATCTAAGTTATCTGACAGTTTTTATTAACTTAATGCATAGACTACTGATTAACAGTTGAGCAGTAGGCAGAAGGAATTATTGCTAGGCTGCAGCATGCATATTTTATTTGTACATTTTATGTATAAAAGGTTTCAAAAAACATACGTCTTCATCTATCAGATGAATTAGAGTTGTTGGATGAAAACTTGATTCCATTGAAAATACTGGCAGAGAGGAGAAACACTACAGATATTAATTAGAGCCCAAGAGAATTCACTTCAGAAGACATCCATAATGCTTGATTCCTTCTGTGTTTAACATGCACTTAAGAAAAATCATATTTCTTATGTTACTTGCCATTTTCAACACAAACATTATCAGAGAAGATGAAGCTGTATAAAAAACATTGTTTTTTTGTGTACAAATATGGATTAAAAAAGCATGGACTAAATACATCTTAATACAAACATCTGCGCAATACACAAATTACCACCTTAATTAATTAACCTTAAACCTATACAATTCTTACAAATGTTAGAATGTCAAAATCAGCCTAACTTGATTTGCAAAATAATTGCAGGTATACTTTTCCCTGTTCTGTCTGTTTTGAAATACACTAAACTAAAATAATGAAAATGACACCGTAAAAGACAAGGTGTTTGATGCCTAAAATATCTTTGTTATTGTTCTTATATAATAAATTCAATTGCAGGTTTTTTAATTTTAAAGCAGTGTCCTATCGCTTGAATATATACCAAGTATTAAGTCTGTGCTTAGTTTTTCTGAGCTACCCCACATCTTCTAAGCAGTGAAGTTTAAGTGCAGTCAGTATAGAGCATGATTAGTCATTAGTACAATGCATGAAACATTTTAATAATATCTGCAGGCACTCAGTTGAGAAGCACTCATGCAGATAAGCTTTCAAATTGCTGGGGGCATGTGACAGCAGGAGCATAAATCAAACAAGAATAGATTAGCTTATGAAATTGATAAATGTTTTGCTCATTTTGGCTAAAACACAGATACAATAGAACCTGAAAGAAATCTATAATAATCATTTATCTTTTTATTCTGAAAAAATTAGACATTATTATTGCCATCAAGTTATTTCATGAAATTTCTGTGATTTTAAGTATTTTGTGTTCTGGGAGTGGTATTAAAACATTTTCTAGGAAACAGTTTTGCTATAACACTAAAGAGCAGGGTCAAGCCCCATTACCAAACATTAGTGTTCATCCTCATAAATGCCCATCTGATGGACGAATGGCAACAAATCTTACAGACACACTCCAGACCAACCTTAGATAAACTTGACGAATGTGTGTAGGCTGTTACAGTTGCAATAAGCTGGGATGTCAAAAGTTGAAATACAATGTATGAAGTCATGAGTACATGAACATGTATGTAACATTTTATTCAAAGCTTATTTTTTATCATATTTTTGCAGAATAAATAAAAACTCTTTTAAAAGACTGTAAAACATCCTTGCTAACATTAAAATCAATTTTAAATCAAGTTCAACATTAAAATCAATTTTAAATCAAGTTCAATCTTAAGCAAATTAAGTGATGGGGAGGAAAAAAGCAATAAACAATATTAGGCACTTAAAGCTTGTGTCCTAGAAACAGAAAGTGGCCTTTAGAAACCTTGCTATTAGTGGAAAAATGTTTACAACTCTGTTACCATGGTAAAAACATTGCTTAAGTCTTTAAATATGGTACTTTCACTGTTACAGTATAAAATGCAATTGTTAAAAGATATAATACGATGCCTCCTATATTGTATGAAGTCTGTTAGTTATCAGAAAGTAAAGAGTTTTTACTTTTCAATTAAAAATGCAGTACAGTAAACAGAGTTAAATTAAACACAAACTTTATTAGAGTCTTGAGGAGTGCTGGAGTTTATTGCAGGACCTTGAAACGTTCACTAGTCGTCCAAAGTTCGGCCGATCCCAAATGGCCCACGACTTCGGTAATAATGTGTTATTTATGGATCGTCAGAATAAATAAATCATAAATAATTTGTTCTTTTACCACATTTTAATATACCACATTGTAATATTTGTCCGTCTCTGTTAATTGAGAACATATCGTCAGCTATTCAGAGGCAGAGAAGTGGCTTTTGATCATTGTTTATTAGCCTGAGATAAAGCACAAATGCACTACAATAATAATGTAAAAAAAAAAAAAGGTAAGGAAAAATAACACAATTCAGGAAAAAATGTACATGAATTAAAGTGAAATTATCTGTCACTATAATTAGTAAATGTATCTTGTTGATATTTATTAAAATAAACATTATTTATCCTCAGAAATCTATTCAAGTCAAAAACAATACTTTTTTAATGATTTTTTGACATAAGATTTCATTTGTTGCAGTGCGCATCTGATACTCCACATCTATTGATGTTTCTTTTTTTAAATTAAACAACAACTTAAACGTGACAGAAGAGCTGCTTAAACTCAAATTTGGATTTCTTAAGGGTGTTGTACACAGTTCAATAGAATACAATGTTATCTGACTCTCCTGATTTGAAGACACCCCTGATTTAAAGAGTAGACATACAAATAAACCTTCACATCAGAATGTAATTTTGAAGCTCCCTTTCACTCATACAGACTTCAGTATATTTTACTATATAAACTGTGAGAGTACGTTTGCACAGGAAACCCTCACAGATGTGGGGAGAACATGCATATTCCTCACAGAAAAGAACTTGTCTGCTCTGCAAATAAAACCAAGGACCCTCTTGCTGTGAGATGACAATGTAAACCAAATGGCTGGCCTACCAACCTACAAAGTGAGAAATCAAATGTACCATTCATGTATTTAATAAAGCTTATTAGTAAATTCTACTATTAGTAAATACTGAAAACTTTGATTTCATGTTTTTTTTTCATTAATCCTTTATTTAAATAGTACTACCTTAAAATATATCCACTTAATCTAGTGTACATTGTGTAGTTTTTAAAAGCTACTGCCAGAAAATCTGGCAGATACTGCAGTATGTGTGTGTGTGTGTATGTGTGTGTGTTTCTGCACAGCAAAGATCTAGATCTTAATTATCTTTATCTTTAAAGAAATTATATTGAACTCCTTGTTGTCATGTGAAGGATTTGGTTCTGGACCCCCACACTTACTGTTTAAACTCTGCCTCGTTATGAGCCCCATATTTAATCGGATCGTAGGGCAGCTTTTATATAATAAATGTATTGAAAAATTAACAAACGGCAACAAATGGCACACCTGTTCTGTGAGCACAGAAGTTTTTTTTAATAACTGTTATAAGCTTTTATGTTTTCAAGCTCTACCTGCATTTTCTGAAAGAATTCTTAGTGTAATGTTTAACATGTTGATGCTTGACACCTACCAATACCAGGAAATTATATAATTTGTCACATTTTTTCAGAAATAACATTCACAGTCCATGAGACCCAGTAAGATATGATGACTAATTATCCCTTAAGTAGCTTCCACCCAGATTTTATCGCACTTTTGCAGACATGCATGTTGTTTTTGCAGCTTCGCCTGCATCATGTTGACCTTGTCAGTGATATTTCTGTGCACCTTGGGGTATCTTACAGACATTGCTGCCAGTTTTGACAGGTAAAGATTTTTTTTGTGCGGGGGGTTGCCTTGGAAACAGAGCCAACAGAAAAAGATATGCGGCGGATGTCTGTAGCTTTGAGCGGCAACACCTTTTTACATGTTTGGATATAAGACCAAGTAACTGTAGTAACTACAATTTAAATACTACTTTTCCTGAAACTTTGATATTTGTGGCTTAACAATACTTTGATTTGTTCTTGTTACTGACCTGTTTTATATGTAGTTCAAAAATACCATAAACATCAGCAATGGTTGTAGAGGTATGTGCAAAGTTGTATGATAATTAGTGTTTTTTGCAAAAAGTTTAATTAGAAGTTATAGATTGCTTTGTTTGTATCGCTTTGTTCTCCTCTTGAGACACACACACACACACACACACACACACATATAGTTGCAAGAAAAAGTATGTGAACCCTTCAGGATTACTTGGATTTGTGCATAAATCTGTTTTGTTCTTCTTCTAAGTCAAACCAATAGAGTTTAAATATTTGTAGGTATGTTTTAAATGTTTACTTCTGTAAGGAGTGTTCATTGACTGTGTTGTGACTGTGTTGTGTCCAATCGTCCATTTTTTCACTTTGTATTGGTCATTTGTTTATTCAGACTTTAGTCATTGATTATTCCCTGTACCTGTGTCTCTTCACCTCTCCTCTTACTTGTTATCTAAACTGTCTTCCTTCCTGTGGCATATCGGGTCATCGTCATTTTGAGTCTTTATATGTCTCAATCACACTTGTTCCTTTAACCTGCCTGCTTTGTCCTTTTATCGCTCTACTTACCTGGGCTCGGCATGACATACACAGGCTTAACAACCACTTAGCCACCTTATGTTAACATCTGGTTTGCTTTAAGACATGTACAAGCACATATGTTAAAATATATTTTTGATGCTATTTGTGCATTAATTAGTTAAGACAGAATACGTAGGTCTACTGACAAGCTAGCTGCTGTTAGAACACTGTTAAAGCTCGTGTTCCTCCTTCCCCAAATCAAACACTTTCCATGAATAATTTATTTAACGTAACAGATTTCTCCCTGTTTGCTTGCTTGTTTGTCATTTCCCCCTCCTCCTCTTGTCAGTTGGATTTGGATATTGATTCTAATAGTGTGAGTTTCCTTATGATGTGTTTTGCTGTACATGGCAATTCATAGTATTTAAAGCGGGTCCTACAAGATTGCTTTTTTGTTGACTAATAAAATCAGCCATCTTCTGGGACCTCTTCCAGTAAAGGGCCCCAGGCAATTGCCTTCTTTGTGTTTCCTGTTCTGACCCCCTTAATAGTTCCAAGAAATCCATAATACAGCTGTACACAGCAAAAAAAAAACGGTTATTGTTCAAGTAATTACTCCCATATAACACCTTTACACAGGGGTTAGATTCAGTGTGCACCATCAGTACACCACTGCGAACATCTAGGCACCACATTGGATTAAAGTCAGACAATCCTAGAATGGTCCGTACAAGACATTATTGCAAGGCCTGCTGTATTTTCATTCCCGGTAGTATTCTTGGCATTTTCTGAACTATTGTTATATGCTGTCTACATCATGATGTTCAGGGCAACACTTGCAGAATATTTACCATATCACACTCTAAGAAGTTGAAGTATAGCTTTGGAGAATTTCAGTTAAAATGTTTTTTTGGTTAGTTGGAATATTTTTTTTCTAGTACATTTAGACATATACATTTATTTATTTAGCAGACGCTTTTATCCAAAGCGACTTACAAATATCCCAGCTTGGTTGGGATCAGAACACAGGGTTGACACAGCACCTTGGAGCAATTAGGGTTAAGGGTCTTGCTCAAGGACCCACATTGGTAACTTCAGTGGACCCTAGATTTGAACCCCCGACCCTTAGATTGATAGTTTAACGCCCAAACCACTGAGCCACCACTCCCCTCCAATCAGGTACATATCCAGGCCTGTCTGAAGTTTTCCAAAGAGAATATGGATGATACAGAAGAGGATTGGAAGAATAGCATGTGGTCAGTTGAAACCAATATCAACATTTTTTGGTAAAAACTCAACTCTGCATTTGGAGGAAGAAGATTGCTTTGGGGCTCTTATTTTGCAAAGGGGACAGGACGACTGATCTGTGTTAAGGGAAGAAACAAACCACTCAGGCAACAAAGGAGTGGCTCCAAAAAAAGCATTTCAACGTAATGGAGTGGCCTAGCCAGTCTCCAGACCTTAACCCCATAAAAAACATTGTGAAGTGAGGTGAAAGTCTGTGTTGCCCAGCGACAGCCCCAAAACATCCCCGATTAAGGTAATATCTGGATGAAGAAATGTGCATGATTCCCTGTATCCATATCAGTTTCTGTCAGGGTTCCTTGGTGTTCTCCCACCTCCCAAAACATACGAGTAGCCTGGACAGGATAAATTGCTCCCATAAAGGTGACTGTGCAAGCAAAATACTCTGAGATAGGCTTCAGACCCCATGTGATCCTGAATTGGATAAGCCAAAGGAATTTTACCTCTCATTTGTCAAAGGGTTGCCCTTTGTGGCACAATTTTGGTAGGTCCTACTTCCCTATCTTTATTTTCAGCGGAGATCCATAGGGACATGATTGGAGTTTGGCATGTAAGAATTCCAGGCGTTCTGCACAGAGCCGTGAGTTTGCTTTCTATGAATTGTATCACTGACTTCAAATCAAGGCTTTTCGAGACCCCTTCCCAAAATCTTTTAATAGCCTTTACATAAGAGAAAATAATTTCCAGAGGCACTGTAATCTACAGTATATCTAGAAATGCCCTCACTGACATCGCCATTGAACGCAAGACCCCTGTAGTGTCGCGTATGGGTCTTTCAGAGTACTTACAAGGCTATTCGAATTATATAAACTCCAAAGTAATCACTCATTCAAAAAAAAATTGCCTTTCAACTCCCAAGTTGTCCACCATAGGGCAGTATGGGTATTACGCTAGTATCCAATAAACTTATTATATAGAAGTGATGACAGCATACTGTAATGCCTCAAACAGTATAAACTGATAAGCGTTACTGCAGACCTATTTCCAAAGTGGGGTGATCCAGATATCAGGTCCATGTGTGGAGAACATACCAAATCCCACAAACCAACGGCATGGATTGGGGATCGGTTTTGAATAACAAGCTCAGACTGAGCTCAGTATCCTTTCCTCAGGCTGCCTATCAGCCTTCATCATTCCAGCTGGACGTGGAATGAAAGCTTGGGTTTCATGTTCACCCCAAGGCTGCCACCATCTGCCTTATCTTCACTTACACAAACAAACACATACACACACTTGTTCAAAGAAACACACTTCCAGCCTACACAATGGCACCAAGCCATCATCACTACTATTCCTTTTTCCAGAAGTGAAGACAGATCTCACATTCGCACTGCAAGAGCGAAACAGAAACAGCACGAGAGAGCAAATATGAGTGTAGGTGGAGAGCTTCAATATAAAAAAAAGATCTAATCAACTGGTTCTTTCCTCTTTAAATGCACCATATGGCCAAAGGAATGTTCAGTCCATCACATATTTTAACATAATAGGCGTTAAAAAAACACATTCTTACATGCTTATTTACTCAGAGGAATGTTTTTTCCAAGTTCTGAAGTTTAAGGCCTTTTAACTCTTATTACTATTTTTTGAAGTCTGATGAGCCAACAGAGTAAAAGGGAAGTTTACAACAACCAGTGGCGGTTCCATATTGCACAAGGTAAGGTACATAACAAGCATAGAAGTAGAAAAAAATATATGTAGGACACAAGATAAATCCTCCACTTGGGTCGCGAGGGGGTTCCCCATTCAGATCCAGGGGAGAACGTTTTAGACGATGGGCAGATACACACAGGACAGGCCGCACATACCCCAGCAGAATTTTCGCTTTCTTGGCTTTTTTTCAGAGAATATGAAAGATGACACGCAAACTTTTTATCCACTCATGGTCAGTGGTTGGGTGAAGCCATTTATTGCCAAACAACTGGGTTTTTTCTTTTTAAATCATAATGACGACCAAAAACATCCAAATGACCCTGATCAAAAGTTTACATAATGCAGTTCTTGATACCGTAAATTGCCCTCTCTAACATCAATGACAGCGAAGTCTTTTGTGGTAGTTTTGGATGAGGGTCTTTATTTTCTAAGATGCTAAAACTGACCATACTTCTTGGGAAAAAGCCTCCAGTTCCTGTAAATCTGGGCTGTCTTGCATGAACTATGTGCTAGAGATTTCCCCAGAGTGGTTCAATGGCTCTTGTTCTGGTCTGGCCAATGTCAGGTCGATATGTTTTGGATCGTTGTCCAAGTCCCATGCACAGCTTCTGGTCTGATGAGTGCAAATTTGCCTCCAGAATTTGCTGATAATGTGCAAATCTTTTCCTCAACTTTCTTTGTTGTAGTACACACATCTCCAAAACATCAGTGATCCACCTCCTACTTTGTGCAGTAATGGCTTATTTCTGGCGACTCGACACTCAAATTTTTCTTCAAGTGCCTTCTTATTGTGTATTTTGAAAGACCACACCGCTAGCTTTCAGGGAGTCCTGTATTTCAGCTGATGTTATTTGTGGGTTTTTCTTTGCATCCGACCATATTTTCTGGCAGGTGCAACCAAAATATTTGTTGGTCTACCAAACGGTGATTTGGCTTTTACAGAGCCTCTGATTTTTCATTTGTTAATCACAGTTTGGACACTGTTGACTGGCATTATTAACGCTTTGGATATCTTTTTGTATTCCTCATCTGTTTTATACAGTTCAATTACTTTTTTCCAAAGATCCGTTGACAATTCTTTTACTTTTCCCATGACTCACAATCCAGAAACACCAGTGGCTGAAAGATAAAAGAGTCTGTCTGGATCCCAGAAACTCACTCAGCTTTTATGCATACACACTGATTACAAGCAAACAGGTCACAGGAGGATGTTACCTTAACTAGCCAATCCAACCCACTTCTGTGCATGTTACCATGCCAAAATAAACAGGGTATGTGAACTTTTGATCAGGGCCATTTGAATGTTTTTGGTTGTCATCATGATTTAAAAAGAGAAAACCCAGTCGTTTGACAATAAATGGCTTCAGCCGACCACTGACCATGACCAAAAACAGCTTTTGTGTTATCATTCATATTCTTGGAAAAAAGGCCAAGAAGGCAAAAATTCTGCTGGGGTATGTAAACCCTTGAGTACATCTCTTCTCTCTCTCTCCATATATGTATTTTATATTTTAATTCATTCATTATCTTCTGGTTAGTCCTCTACGAGGGTCATGGGGAGGGGGGGTTTCCCATGACCATCCACGTCATGCCGACATTTCGGGTGCAGGGGTCCAATCTGTCGCTCGGCGCAAACACACACACACACACACACACCCACACACACACACAATAGGGGCAATTTAGAGCAGTCAATTTACCTTTAATCCATATACACACAGTCAGTGAAAGCATCAAAACTATGAATGAACACATGAGGAGTTATGTACTTAAAAAAAGGTGAAATAACTGAAAACATTTTATATTCCAGTTTCTTTAAAATAGCCCCCTTATGCTCTGATTACTGTTTTGCACACTGTTGGCATGCTCTCAATGCGCTTCAAGAGATAGTCGCCTGAAATGGTTTTCAGGTGGCCTATTAGGGTTAATTAGTATCATTAATTAAAATGCCAACAGTGTGCAAAGCAGTAATCAGAGCAAAGGGTGGCTATTTTAAAGCAACTAGAAAATAAAACATGTATTCAGTTATTTCGCCTTTTTTTCAAGAACATACTCCTCATGTGTTCATTCATAGTTTTAATGTCCTTCAGTGAGAATCTACAATGTAAATAGTCGCATGTATTTGTAAAAAACGCATTAAATGGGAAGCTGTATCCAAAAGTATGGGCTGTACTGCTCAAAAAACACTAAAATTATACATCCTAGATCTCAATGAACAAAATATTTCGGTAACGCATTGGCTAAATCCGATATTCATAATTCACAGCAGTGTGGTTGACTTGGAGTTACATTGTGTTGTTTAAGTGTTCCCTTTATTTTTGAGAGCAGTGTATTTAGTAGATGGGGCGGCACGGTGGCTTAGTGCTTACCATGTCTGCTTCTTAGCAATAGGATTCCAGGTTCCATGTTTTTTTTCTGGGTTCTCGAGTGTCCCGTACACAGTCCAAAAACATGAATTTAAGATAACTTGCCTCTATAATGTCTGTATGTTGGTGTGTGTGAGTGAGTGCCCAGCAATGGAATGGCACCCTGTCCTTTTTGCATCTGCCCAGTACCCCAAACGTTTACTTAGTGCTAGCTTCTTGGCTAAGCTTTGTTTATGAGACACCTGCTAGCAGGCACCTGCTATAAAAGTGGAAATCCATGTGCTTCTGGTTTAATAAGTCTGACTCTTCTGGTTTGCTATCTTTTGGCTCTGTAGGAAATCACGTCAGCCAGCTTGACTATTGCAAACCTTTGTGACTTAACTGTATAGCAGAGAACCTGCATTAAGTGTACAGCTGCAGGATTTCTCATGATTTCTAAGTTAGCTCTGTCTGTGGGCTTTACATCGTTACCCCATGTGGCTGTGTTATTTCCGTGACACTTTTTCCAGATATACTGTACATATAACTTTTGTCTTCCAGTCATTTGCCACATTGAGATTATTAATGATGTTTATCACAACGTGTTACAGCTAGGTAGCCTTAGCAGCCCTTTAGGCTGTATAGTGTTTATGCTTTTTTATTGGCACGTAACTAAATTCAAATCCTTTCTGTTGACAAGAAAGGTAACTCAGACAGAAGATAAGTAGACATAGATGAAGTACATGCACTGTTGCCAACTTATTTAGTGACTTTTTAGACCCTCTAGTGACTGATTTTTTTAAAAAAGCGCCCAGCAACCAATCTCGCGATTATTTTCTGGCGTCATTGGAGACTTTTGAAAACTTTAAGGTAAACGTTCTTCGGTTGCAGTAAGAGCAGACTCACATCTCTGCACATCCACAATGCAACTGAGCTGTGCATGCCCAAAGCTACCGCTGACGTTGCCACTTAAGTTATAAAGTAAGATGTAAATATTATAAAGAATTAAGATACAAGAGTGCAAAGGAGAATACAGTTACACTTCTTTCTCGCATTATTATTCATAAACTTACACAACTTCAAATGCCTTATTGCTTTTATAAAATGGTTACAAACACAAAATAATAAAAAAAAGTTTCTAGAACAATTAAACACCATTTGGGGCCAAATTATATAATGCAGTTTATAAAAAATACAATAAAATAGTGTATTGTGCATCACATATTGATTTGACTGAGGCTCTCTGAGGTGTTCGTTATTGTCAATAATGTCACAACTGAACAAATAGCTGAGCCAATCAGACTTAAGGTGCTGAACTTTTATAAATGCATTTAACTTACAGTCTGTTACTTATTTACCTCGTCCAGTGTGTGCTTTTTGTGAAAAGATGAACATATAGCTTAGTACTGGAAAATATGTATTTAATGTTCAAATTATTTATGTAATGTAAATCTATTGGCGGCACGGTGGCTCAGTGGTTAGCACGTTTGCTGCTTAGCACTGGGGATTACCGGTTCCAATTCCAATCTGGGTGGAGTTACCATGTTCTCCCATTGTCCGCATGGGTTTCCTCCGGGTTCTCCGGTTTTCTCCCACAGTCCAAAAACATGGATTCACGGTAAATTGAATGCTCTAAATTGCCCTGTATAGTGTGTGGTTGTGTGTGGGGCTGTGTGAGTGAGTGTGTGTGCGCTCAGCGATGGATTGGCACCCTGGGCTGGGTGTATCTGCCCAGCGCCAGAGACGTTCTCACTTGGATTGGCATGGGGAACCCACCATGACTTTAGTAAAGAATAAAGCGGAAGATAATATATGAATGAATAAATGGATGTGGATCTAGACAAAAAATTTAAGTCCTTAAGTTATTTTAAGAGTTGACGGCTTATTTGCAGTTTTAACATATATAGGGTGTTTTTAAATTTTTTTTGCCCACAGTTTTATACTTTAAATATGCAAATGGGATATTATGGAAATTAGGTGATGACTTTCAACGACTTTAAGGACATCCAATAACTACTTTTCTAACTGAGGAGTCATATTGATTACCATGTACAGTGGGTCCATGATAATCAATATGACATATCAAGAAAATGCATCTGGTTAACAAAATAGATACAAATAATAATTGTTATTTTTACAACACTTTATAAGTTTTACTGCTCGACAATATGCCATGAGAATTTGTAGAAGGCGACGTTACATTGGCTTTCACCCTTAATACAATTTATGCGCTATATGAGCCGCTTTTGAGAATCTGGGGATTACACAATGACAGATGACTGTGCTGCATTCATCCCATGGGCTTCTGCGAAAGACCAGGTAATTGATTGATGGATGTGGAAGAGTAAACGAGATACTAGTCAGAGAATAATGATGGTGAGGAAGACAGAGAAAGGGTGGGAGTTGAGGACATAACAGAAATATGTTGAAGCAAAAACAGCTCTCTTCCAGCTCTATGCATCTCTTTATGTAGGAAAGATTAATGTTCATATCTTTACCTCAGACATCTGATTGGATATTTTAATTACAAAGACAAATGTGCTCCCTGTCTCGCGAGTCTATCAGGATCCATGCGAGGTGGTAGACGACTTACTTGAAGTCTCTTCAGTGTCAGCTTGAATTCAATTATCTTGCCCAGTAAAGCAACTCTGACAATTAACAATAGCCAATCAATTCTGCACTGAATGCATGTCATTGTATATAAAGGTAATTGCAGGTGGAATCTGGAGTAATTAAAATGGCAAAAAGGTCTCTTTGTAACGAAGGGCATTTATTCATTATCTTCTGCTTAATACTTTACTTGGGTCACGGTGGGGTTCCCCATGCCCATCCAACATTTCAGGCACTGGGCAGATACACCCAGGACAGGGCGCCAATTTATCGTTGGGCACACACAATATGGGGCAGTTTAGAGAATTCAATTTACCTGGAATCCATGTTTTTGGACTATGGGGCAGGGGCTGGCGGTTGGGGGAGGAAACAGGAGACCCCGAAGAAGAAAACCTACGTGGACATGGGGAGTGGTAGCCCAGTGGTTAAGGCGTTGGACTCTCAATCAGAATGTTGTGGGTTCAAATCCCAGGTCAAGTGAAGTTACCAATGTGGGTTCTTGAGCAAGGCCCTTAACCCTCATTGCCCCAGGGTGCTGTATCCACCCTGTGTTCTGACTCCCAGCAAGTCGGGATACTTGTAAGTCGCTTTGGATAAAAGCGTCTGCTAAATAACTAAATGTAAATGTACCATGGAAACACCACTCCACCGAAATAACTGTAAAAGCCAATGATTTTGTAGGTAGTTGTGCTGGGTCAATAAATAAAAAACAGTTTTGTGTGTCCAACTCCAGTCTCCGGTCCTTATCCTTTTCCACCACACGATTGTAATTATCTACATTAACAAAAATCAAAGCCCCCACTTACTGGCTTATCATTAATTTTCCCATTTTCCGAGTTCCTACAAGGCTAAAATTTGGAATTATGATTCCCCATCAAGTCTTTGCAAAAGCTAAGTACTTTCACCTTCCTACATTTGTTGGTTCGTTTGATAACACCAAGGCAAGACTCCTTCTCAAGTAGCTACAAGGCTGAACTTTGGCACCTACTTTGTCCTTGGAAAAACAAACAAGTTCTCCCTTTCCTAAATTTTTTGTATTTAACATTCAGCCTTAACCAGTGCTTCAAGCTTTAAAAAGAAAGATCATATGGAGAAAACTAAAGCGACACACACCTCACCGAATGCAGGTGTTTTATTCAATAACAGTGTATTTTAAGTTAACGTAGGGTTTCTTTTAGTGGTATTGATTTAAAGAAGCACCTTTTCAATGTAGGCATGACTTAAGTAAATCTGATGTGCAAGAACTTCAATGGTCCACCGGACCTTAACCCCACCGAACTTCTTTGTGATGAACTAGAATCAAGATTGCGAGCCAGGCCCCCTTATCCCATGTGAATCTGACCTCACAAATACTCCCACATACACACTGGAACGCTCACACAGAAGCTGCAAATTGGGTACCAACTTAAAATAGAATATCAGAAAAGCTCCTCTGTGTAAGTTGTGTGCATTATCCATTCAGTCATGTCAGACTCTTGAATATTATATAGGCTAGTTTGTAGGTGCCTGCTACAACTGTAGTGTTTTTCTAGGTGTAAAATGCACGACCCACCACCGCTATAACGTCAGAAATAAGCCGACTGCCTAAATAATTAAAACCAGGTTCAGTAATTTTGTTAGAAAATGGCCTAAAAAATCAGTAATAAATTCTGAGTACTCATATGATCCACCCTTTTTATTTATTAGTGTATTCTTACAAAAAGGGAAGATAAAAGACTTCTACTCTGTTTTGAAGATGTTACATCAACAGTCACATTTTTAACACACTGGGTCTTTAAAGGAGGAACAGCACACATGTATAAATGAAGGTATAATTGAAGGTGCAATACTGTGGAATTTAGGTTGTGAGTCATTTATATTTCATGTATTATACCAGAACACTGCTCTGCTAATCAGAATTGAGAAGCAGAACTACACTATCTAAAAATTATACATTTAGTTATTTAGCAGATGCTTTTATCCAAAGCGACTTACAGGTATCCCAACTTGGGGTCAGAACACAGGGTTGATTTAGGACCCTGGAGCAATGAGGGTTAAGGGTCTTCCTTAAGGACCCACATTGGTAACTTCAGTGGATCTGGGATTTGAACCCCCAACCTTCAGATTGATAGTCCAACACTAAAACCACTGAGCTACCACTACCTCAATTACGGTCCAGTCCAGTATGTACTGCAGTCCACAAACCAACGGACTTCAGTCTGTAATTGTAAAACCGCGAAGACCATCTTTCCAGTAAGTGGACCTGATCCAATGGACAATAAGCAGAACCAAAATGATGTGTTTAAACTTTTTACTGGTACTTGAACATTTTTTCCATCCAAAGGATGCAGGACAGAAAAAAGTTTGGTAACCACTGCCATACAGTTGATCATTAATGGTTGGCTGCATGTTTCAGTCCAATCCACATTAAAGTCTGAGTGTTTGTATTTACAGGGCAATAAAAAAGTAAAACAGTTTTCTACAGACTTTTTATAAATCAGAATATGTGTGGGTGAAATAAGTCTTTTGAAAACTCACATGGTCCAGATGGTAGACGTGAGCACACACAGCTGCCCGACCCAGAGGGTGCCGGATCTATGCAGGAAACCCCTTCAGGCTCCATCTCTAATCAAGAACAGGCAACAAACAAGGGACTAAGAATTAACAAAAACAACTGGCACACGGCCGACGTTTGGCTTTATAATGAGAAAATTTGAGAGCTCTTAAAAATTGGCTTTGTGCACAATAGAAAGTGAAAACAAAGAGTTTTTTTATGTTCGGTTGCCTAGCGAAAAATTTGTTTAATAACACTGTTCGATATTTGAAATGAGTTCACGAGCAGATTTTTTCATTTAGTCAGAATGTTTTGAATATAAATTTGGTAATGTGACATCTGTGGAAATAGGGTTTGTGCATTTGCCATGATAATCAGATCGAGATGCATCTGGGATTCGCTCCACCTGTAGATGCATCTGACGCCAATTACGGATGCCAGAACCATAACAGCCAATCGAATGTGTTTTTTGTATTGAAACGTTCTTTGGAAACTCTTAAACCCCTTGGATGAGAAAATCCTACAAAACAGCTACTTTAGAAATATTTATACTGGCCCATCTGGCACCAGCAATCATGCCACTGTAGAATTTACAAAAAACATTGTTTAGGTTTTTATTCTCAGAGTATGTATTTATAATTAATGGCCAATCGTGGGAAATAAAATTTACATCCTATTTGAATCCAATAGTTTTTTAGAAATTTTGAAAAAAAACAACTAACACAACGAAGTTTACTTTATGAATTATACCTTGTTAAACTCCCTTTAGAATAATCATGATGTGGCAGAAGTACAGTGATGCTAAGAAGTTATTAAATGCAACTAAACAAGAACAAGTTGCCAGGTTTACTATAATCCCACATGAACTGCACTGCAACTTGTTGATATGGGATTCTTGTAGATGCGGCAACCTGTTCATAGGGGATTATAGTGGAGGCGGCAACCTGTTCGTATGGGATTATAGTGGATGCGGCAACCTGTTTGTATGGAATTATACTGAATGCGTCAACCTGTTCGTATGGGATTATAGTGGATGCGGCAACCTGTTTGTATGGGATTATAGTGGATGCGGCAACCTGTTTGTATGGGATTATGGTGGATGCGGCAACCTGTTTGTATGGGATTATAGTGGATGCGGCAACCTGTTTGTATGGGATTATGGTGCATGCGGCAACCTGTTCGTATGGGATCATAGTGGATGCAGCAACCTGTTCATATGGGATTATAGTGGACATGGCATCTTGTTTATTATGGGATTGTAGTACATGAGAAAACTTGTTAGTACAGGCGGCAACCTGTTAGTGTGAGATTATTGTGGACGTGTCTACTTGTTCATTATGGGATTGAAGTACATGTGGCAACTTGTTAGTACAGGCAGCAACCTGTTAGTGTGGGATTATAGTGAAGGCGGCAAACTGTTCATATGGGATTATAGTGGACGTGTCTACTTGTTCATTATGGGATTGTAGTACATGTGGCAACTTGTTCATGTGGGATTCTAGGAAATTCGATGGTGCCATCTTTTTTTCACCTTACACTAATCAAAGTTTATGAAGACAAAATTTGATCCTTAATTTTATACATTTAAAAATACATTTAAATGACTGATATATCAGGTCTTATATCTGAACCCAGTAGCTGATGGGAAGCCAGAAAAGAGGAGGCTGTTATAGTATCGTTTTAATGTGTGTGGCTAAAAATTTCCTGCGTATAATCTGGGCTACAGTAAGAATAAAATTCTTCCTAATTTTAGTTAGTAAAGTGCTCAGGTAAACAAGCCTTTATTCAGTAAGCCTCGTTTTAAATGCATTTTTAAAATGAACCTCAAGTTTGTGTAAATACTGACAGTTATCTTATGAAACGCTCAATTCCCTTTGTCAGATCAATTAAGTTCAGAGATCCAAAGAAGCGCTCCAATTAAGTTCCCAGAAGAACAAACATTTGAATCTGAAGACAATAATCAAAAGTTAAGAATTCAAAGAGCGATAAACAGTAAAGTCTTTTCACTTCTTAGCCGTCATTGCAGAGCCATTAGTTCTTACTGTTAGACTGGAGATCACAGCCTCTCATCAGATCCTTGGCAATAACCATTTGCACTTGACCAATTAGATCCTTAGGGGACAGTAAACAGTGACACATGACCAATCTGATCCTGAAGACAGAGACCGTGTTAATCTTAATCTTTTGTGAATGATTTATCACAATAAGATCACAAGCTTTCGGCGAACCTACGGAGCATACATCAGTACGGACATCTTATCGCGAACCGTTTGTGCTGATGTATGAGGAGAATGCAAAAGCAAAAGTTAAAGATTAAAGATGCTGGTTGCCTTGTGATGGGGGGGGAAGATAAATTGACTTTCATCCTGCTTGAGTTAAAAAAAAAAAAAAAAAAAAAAAAAAAGAAACCCCTTTCTTGTCCATAGATCAATTCCTCAGAAGCTCCGTGCATGCGGGCCTGGAAATGAAGGCATTATTTCCACCTGGGCGGTTACTTTATCTTGCCGAGCAGGAGCTCCGAATAACGTCGGAGAAGTTTTTGCGCTCTTTAATAAAAACATCTACATTTCCATCAAACCCCTCGCCTGTGAACCGTTGAGCTTGAGTGTGTCAACGTCCCATATTCCGGATTTCTGGAGAAAAAAAAAAGGGTTCTTGATGTGCTTCAATGACTTTGTCTGGCCTCCAAGGATGACAGATGATAAAGAAGGTTATTACATTTCAACGGGGCTTCTGTAATGAAATATAAAAATAATAAACTGCTTTTTTTTGAGCGGTCGACCTTCAAAATGAATAAAAATAATAAAAAAAAACATAGGCGACCTGCTTAAAAAAAGGCTCTGCGGATCCCAAGATAACCATAAACAACTTTGGGTCGATGAGTCAGATTCTTAAAATGATTTGTAGTTTGCCGATTCGTTGCTAAGAGCCAGGGAAAATGCCAGATTCACACGCCTTGAGAGAAAATAGAAGTTTGGGTTCTTAAAACCAAACTGTGTGGTGCTGAAAAGTCTTTGAACTCTTTAGTACTTACTATATTTATTTTATTATGACAAACGATTAAGAGTCCATCCATTATCGTCAGCTTATGTCTCTACTAGGGTTGCGGTGGGGTTCCCCATGCACATCCAGGGGAGCGCATCTCCTGATTGCATGTCAGGCTGTTTGAATGTGCAATCTGTTTGTCTTTATGATCTCATGCGCTCCTCTGATTGGATTGGGCATCGCGCTGGTTGTATCGGGTAATTACAGATGTTTGGTCAGTTGTCAATCGGCCCCAGAAACTGCTCCGCTTGATTGATGGATTGGCAAGTCTAATGAGTACTCAGTACATGAAGCTGACGGGTAATATGGATTAAATCTTGGAGAATCTCATAGATCTTCGATTGAGATTGGAAGAATTGGAATTAAAACACAGGGATAAAGACCTGGTAAATTACCAGCTGCACCCCTATAAGGACTGAATCTAATCTGCCATTTTGACTACGGATATTGCCGTGTTTTACCCATTTCATGCTCGTACTCGTAAAAAATGCTGAATGCGTACCGAATACTCGTATGGAACGAGTATCCGGCTCATCCCTAACTATTTTGTGTGGCCAACATTATTTTTTTGAAGTGCTTTAAGTCTCCTGGGCATGGAGTTTACCAGAGTTTTACAGGTTGCCACTGGCATGCTTTTCCACTCCTTCATGACACCATCAGGGAGCTGGCGGATATTCGAGATTCACTTCTCCACCTTCTGCTTGAGGAAGCCCCAGAGATGTTCTGTTGGGTTTAGGTCTGGAGACATCTTCAATAAAGCAGTGGTCGTTTTAGTGGTGTGTTTGGGGTCATTATCATGCTGGAACACTGCCCTGCGAACCAGTTTCCCCAGGGAGGGAGATCATGCTCTGCTTCAGTATTTCACAGAACATATTGAAGTTCATGCAACACTCAATAAAACGTAACTCCCCAAACACTAGTTGCATTCATGCAGCATAAGACTATGGCATTCCCACCACCATGCTTGATCGTAGGCCTTGTTGGAACTTTTAGTAAGTTTGAGAGCTTGAACACACCTGATCCCTATGCACACCTGAGACTTGGTGACACTAATGAGTCACATGACATTTTGGAGGGAAAATGAAAAGCGGTGTTTAATTTGGACATTAAGGGTGTCTTGTATTGCACCGTAATTTTCGTGTTGGCATGGCTTTCCCATGGGTTCTCCGGTTTCTTCCCATAGAATGCATGTATACATTCCCCCTATATTATATTCACATAAGTGACTGCTAATGAATGCTTATAAGCTGGCTTTAGACATACAAAGAGAAATGTCATTTATTTGCACAATGAAATGGATTACATCAATACTGGTACGTACCAACTGATAAAAGACCAGAAAAGCTTTTTACTTACCTAATAACTATGATTTTGAATATCTATGCACATTAACAGACTCATGACAAATGTTATAAAGCTTCACCGATGCAATCATAATGTATTATAAATGCCAGATTCATAGAATGTGTTCATTGGTTTTGTTCTTTTTTTGTTATTGTTCTTTTGCAAAAAAAAAAAAACAGGCCTTAATACTCTAAAGCCTCATATCTCTCTTTATCTGCAGTCAAACAACAATCAACCCCCACCCTCTTCACTTTCTCCAGTCTTGGTTCTTTGAGTGTTTTACTCTTAGAAAACTCCCCTAAATCGCTTTCACCATGCAGAACTGTGATGAGTTTTGGGTGATGGGGTTACACAGGTGCTTAACCTCTCTGAATTGGAAGCTGTTACTGATTGAGTCTGCCCTCACGCCCTGAATGGAGAGTTTTCTCTGAGGAAACGATGGGAAGCAGCAGTAATAAATCATATGCTACAGTACGGTGTGATGGAGCTCCAGGAACATCTTTGGTCCTTTCAATCTTCCCTTCATTGCTGAATACGCTAGAAACTCACCTCACTGCAGTCAAGCACATCTGCTCTATACTGCTCCATAATGTGTTCAGCTCTACTTCTACAAAACCTTGTTATTATCTGGTCAGGTGTAATCGGTGGCAGACCATGCATTTCACACCAAGACCTAGAGAAATGCTGCGTCTGAATCAGTCCACTCGTCAATAACGATTTTATGACATCTTATAATGCAGAAATGCAGTATAAAGAGCTGATAAATCAAAAATGGATAGCTCGTGTATCCACACACACACACACACACACACACAAAAACCACCAACAACCTCATAAAATCACAATGCTATTAAAAAAATCCAGCAACCTTTTTTCCTCCCAAAAAACGTTTAATTACTTCCATCAAGATGCATTTTCTATTGTAATCGAAGCTAATGCTGAAAGTCAAGTCATATTTTTGACATTTGGTGTCACCAATAAAAAATCTGATTGGTTGAAGCCACATTTTGATCAATAATTATTTTATTCTTTCATAGAACTGAAAGTTTTGGCAGATTTTTTTAACTCCAACAACAAATGCTGAAATGTGATCTGTTTGAATCCCAGGTGGAGTTTCCATGTCCTCCCCGTGTCCGTGTGGGTATTCTCCGGTTTCCTCCCACATCCAAAAAACATAGATTTCAGATAAATTAGATGCTCTAAATTGCCCTGTTTGGTGTGTGTGTGCCTAGTGATAGATTGGCACCCTGTCCTTGGTGTATCTGCCCAGCGCCTGAGACATTATCCCCTGGATGGGCACAGGGAACCCCACCGCAAACCTAAGGACTAAGCGGAAGATGGATGGATGGATGGATGGATGGATGGATGGATGGATGGATGGATGGATGGAAGCTGCACAACCAGTGGAAACGCGATGAAAGACAGATCATTTAGAATGATTTAGTAGTATTCATGAACAAAATATAATTAACCTCAGTCTGTGATTCAGATATTTTTAGGCCAGCAGAAAAGGCCCTGATGATGCAGTTTTTACTATGTGTAATTATTAAGCAGCATCTATTAGCAATTATTAATTACATACTATTCTAAATTGTTTCATCCCACTTTGCAGCTCCTTCTATAAAATGCTTGGAAATTTTTGCCTATTTGGGAGGTCAGACAATGTTTTTCGACTGAGAAGATTACATTTTTAATGTTTGAGGCCAGGGCTCTGTGCAGAACAGCCAATAATAGATCTAATAATTAAGAGGTTAGTCACGGTATTTATACTTATAAATGCCAAAACCCTCAGTAACTCACACACATCACCAATGCTCCCACTTCCCGACTACTTACAAGGCTCCTGGCTACTTTATTTCTCATCTTGTATTAAAAAAAACAACTGTTTCTCACTTTCCTAAATCTGATGATTTGTTTAAAATAGCCATCAAGTCACATCAGGGTCTTACTGTTTACCTACAAGGCAAGACCCTTGTTTTAGGTTTCCACTTTCCTACATTTGATTATTCGCTTGCTATCGCCATCGAAGGCTACACCTCGGATGGATTGGGGTCTTCACGAGTAGCTACAAAACTAAAACTTGGCTCCATCATTCCCTTATCGCATCCTACTGATAAAATCATGCAGAAAAGCAGCTTTCTAGTTATCAAGTTCTCCATTGAAGTGTAGCATGGCTATTCTGCCAGTATGATCTATATAATCCATCTTTAGTAGCCGTTTTCAAAACAGATTTCTATTTATACTTCAGGAAAAGAACCATCAACCTTTTTCGAAACTTATTCAGACAATGCACTTTGGTAACCGGTTTCTTACACAACATTGATAGTTTAGCAAACTTAGGAACGTACACATGAAAAAAAAAGGTTCTAAAGCTAAATCAAAATCAGTAGCCTCAGTTTTCGAAATTTACTTAAAAACTATTACAGAACTTTAGAAATGACTTAATCTGCTGCTTCCAAAAATAAACTGACAATTGTTACTTTATCAGGTGTCTAAATGGGGTTTATTTACATATTTTTGGAATCATTTTGGAATCTATTATTAGCCAAACATCATTTGGAGGATTAATGCACGGTGACTTAATGGTTAGCACATTTGTCTCTTAGCAAGGGAGAAGTTTCCATGTCCTTCCCATGTCCACGTGGGTTTCCTCCAGGTTTTCCCACTGAAAAACATGGATTCAAGGGAAATTGGCTGCTCTAAATTGCCCCTATAGTGTGTATGGGCGTGTGTGTGTAAGTGATTATGTGCCGAGCAATAGATTGGCACCCTTGGGTGCATTTGCCCAGTGCCCAAGATGTTCTCCCCTATTGATCTACACAACTGGTTCCAAGATTCCCGGCAGCTTCTTAAACACTACACATGATTAGAATTAAATTGAAAAATATGGTGCTTATGCTTTTAAGTGCACTTCATTACCAAGTGATTGAGATTTGACACAGAGATTAGAAAATCGAGGAAGTGCTCTTTAGTAACAAATTCAACTCATCGTGATTTCTTATAAGGATTATTATTATTATTATTATAAATCTGTTTTTAATTCCCATCTCACATTTATGT